>JANHFO010002089.1:170540-194286 GCA_032468095.1 Pareas carinatus
TCTGTCTTTCTTTCAATTTCTCCCCCCCTCCCTCCATTTCATTATGGCCGTTTTGAGGGAGACATCTTAGCGTTTGTAGAGCTGCACTTTAAGAAATGGGGTGCTGTTTTGGTTGCAGTGCTGGAGCCATTTTAAGGCCTGCATTTGAAATGTAAGTAAAATGTATTTTTTTAAAAAAACATTTTAGTGATCGCTGCTGCCTTTGTAGGCCATGGAGCGCTTGAAAAAAAAAATGTTTATTTCTGTGATAGCCACATGCGGCGCCTGAGAAATTTTTTTTAAAAAAGTGTGTGTGTGTGTGTGTGTGTGTGTGTGTGATCGGTGCTGGCTCTGCAGGTCATGTGGTGCTTGATAAAAAAAATTTTCCTGATGGTCGCTGACATTGCAGGCCATGTGGCGGTTGAAAAAAGAAGGTTTTTTTTTTTTTACTGTTTGCTGCTGGCTGTGCAGGCCAAGCGGTGCTTTGAAATTTTTAAATTTTTTTTGTTTTCCTGATCACTGTTACCTTTGTAGGCAATGGCGTCGGGCAACCGTTTATGTAGGTAGCGTTCAAAATTGTATGATTCGGCCGTTCCTGAGAAGTGGTGAAAGGTAAATTCTAAAATTTTTTTTTAAAGAAATAGTGTTTTGTATAAAAAGTGGGTACTTTGCGATTGTAGCGTAATTCTTTGGTTTTGCGTTGTGTGTTTTTTGGTTGAGGGTTTTTTGGAATTAACTGGTTAGTTTGTTTGAGGAAAAGTTGTGAAGTAATATTTTTTTGTTTGTGTATGGTTTTTTGGGGACTGAGCTGGTTAGTGTGTTTGAGGAGAAGTTGTGGAGTAATTTTGTGGGGTTTGTGTTGATGTATTTTTGGGGGGGAGTGAGATGGTTTTTTTCAGTGTCTTTGAGGCTTGTGTTTGAGGTTTTTGACAAACCTTGCCTGTGTGTTCTCCTCGGTCATTACATCGTTGTTAGCTGTTTTTTTGGTCTGGTAGGTCCAGAGCAGTATCTCCTTCCTTGTTTGGAGACAAAGAGATCATTCAGGTTTTTTGAAAGAGACAGATGGCTGTTTGGCCATTGGGTCCTCCCCTTTAAAAAATTAATATGAAATAAGTGACTAAAAAAATAATTTTGTTCAGAAATTTGTGTTGCAGTTTGGTCCTAGATGTGAAGCCAAGGTATGTAGGAAGTTTCATTAATGTAGCTTTAATGGTTTGTGAGATATAGTGATGAGTCAGACAATCAGTGAGTGAACAGTGAATGAGTGGGGAGAATAGTTTTTGCGTTTATTACTATAGATGACCAGGCTGAGCCCGAGGGCAGGGTTCAAACACATGGAACAGTTTGAAGTCACTATGCTCCCATAAGAGACTTAAATCCAGTCCCCTTGAAGACTCTTATCTGGCGTCAATTTGTCTTGATCATTACTAGTTCAGATTCTTGCATATAGTAGCATGAAATAAACTCATAGGGCTTTTAAACTTATCCTGGCTCCTGATTTCTTTGACTTCAATGACTTTTGCAATGAGGACATCCAGGTTCTCTATTATAATAGCCACACCACATGACCTAAGTACTGACATAATCAAATGAAACTTCAGTGTTTTCTGTTCAAAGAAATGATCTAATTCTCAGAACAGGAATGTGATCCCCTGTCCCAAGCCGTTTCCTGCACCTGCTTACAACTATGACATTTAGAATTAAGATGATTTATTCTATAGGACTACATACAATTTATTGCAGTTTGCTATTCATGTTGCTTTGAACTTTCATTCTATTTTTTTCAAGAGACCTTGATCAGATGGTTAAAAGGCATCTATCCCAGAAATTTAAATATATACCCCAGATTTTTAAATACATACCTACATGCATACATACATAAAATTTGGTTTAGTAATTGAACCACTTCAATATGTTTGTTTAAATGTCAGTTTAAAAGAAAATGATGAATACCAGCAACCATGTAGTTTGACCAAACAATGTCAGGAAGAAATAACACATCAACTCACAGCACATCTCCAATGCCAAATTATGATATCTGAAGCTGCGAGCTAATGAAAAAGAGTTGAGGACTGCATTACGCAGAAGCAGATTCCCCTACCCAAAAGACATTAAGAGGTGCAAACATGTCAAAGCAACAACATTTGACTTTCAAGCCAAGCTAACAAATTCACATTGCCCTATGCCTTCAATTTTCACAATGCATACAATGAATTTCAGATGAGTACATCATCAATACAACTTGGTTTATTAAGGTTCAGGGCAAGGGCAGGATTTCCATCTGTATGAGGGAGGGGGTGGATATCTGTAGCAGCAGCATTTTTGTCCTAAAACACAGCACAGAATAAGGCCTAAAAATATTCTGTCCAACCTTTCTATGACCTTTCTAAATTTTTGGTGAGTCACTAACAGAGAGAAGTAATTAACTGCATTCTAAGAGCCTAATGCGATTATCCATTATACTGCAGCATCAGTGGAGCTACAGAGCTCTCAGTCAAGAAAATATCTCATCTTCTTACAGATTGAAGGATCAAGCCCTGTTCCCATCACTTACACCAGAGGTCCAAAACTTCCAAAAACCCCACGCATGCAGAAGGCTACACTCCAAAAATGGATAGATTCCTATTCTTGGAAGTGTTTGGGGAATATTAAGGAAAGAAACGCCTACCTTAAGCATCTATAAGACATACAGCAATAATTCTGCCCCTTAATATTCTCCAAATCCTAAAAAAAATGTGTGCGTACAAAAATCAACCCACACCCAAAGCAAAACAAAATTCAGAGGCGATCTGGAAGCTACACAAGGGATACCACTGGGTCATGTACGATCTTTAGGTTTTCGGTCATATTTTACAGTTCTGACTTACAGCAAACCACTTTAAAGGAAAGGTTTGACCCCCTCATCATCCCATGTTCTGTTTCCTAAACAGGCAGAGACCAGGAAGGGCATAAAGGGTAAAAGACAGCAATGGGTGGTCTCAACTGGAATGTCAACAGATACAGCAAGATATAAAGGACTGAAGATGCCTGGGAAGAGGAACGGCTGGGTTTAGCAAAGAGCTGTCTTTGCAATATGTTCCCAGTGCAGCATTGCGCTGCAGTCTCTCAGCAGCTTCCAAGTTACAAAAAAAGAGTGATAAGGAAATATTCCAAGAGACAAAGGGGGAAAAGTGGCTGTTGAAAAGGCAGCAGTAATTTTTATCAGGGGCATGCTTCTGCAAAGATGACACATAACACATACTTCAACTGATATTTTAGATTCACTCAAGCCATTCCTGCACCAATGGGTGTGCCATAGGAACTTGCCTCTCTTATCCAAGGAATGAAAGCAGCATTGTCCTTCAAGCTTGGTCCCTTTCATACATGCATGCTATGTTACAATTTTTGCAAAAAAGTTTTAGCAAGTTTCCTCACTTGCTGCTGAATCTCCTACTGCAGAGAAGCAAAGTTCTGTGAATGTTTAGTTAATATCATATTTATTTGGCACAACTTATTCTCAAATATATGCATGCCCCAATTTGGATCATTCCCCTGAATGGATCATTTGGGTGACATTTTCATATACATTGAGGTTGCAGCAAGAGGCAGAGCATGGCATTTTGATCAGTTCCTTTCTTACACTCCCTCCTGGTCTGAAAAACATTTGCAATCCCTTTGAGCTATAACTAACTATGGAACATGGTTAACATACAGGTTTCTACACATTAGGTGTCCATCCACCACTCATTAAAGTTGAGTTATTAAGACCCAAAGCAGCATAGGTTTCACAGGACCATCTTCATCAAGCTGATGACTTCCACATGTTAGACTTCAGCATCCATAATTTTGTAGCAATGCTATATTCAGGGAATTATGTAAATTGGTCAACACATCAAGATGTCACCAAGCTGAGGAAGGTTTTTTTAAAAAATAGAAATGTAAAAAAATAGGAGACTTCTGAAAGTACCTTTAACGTTTCCATGGTCAGGAGAAAAGGTAAATGTTTATCGATGTTCTAGTACTATATGTACTAGGACTCAAATTGCCGTCTAAATACTTTTTCCATTAGTGAACACATACTTGAGACTTCATCCCTATAATCAGATGTTCATTTCTATGGATACTTGCTTCTTAATTACAAAGCAGGAACTGGAATACAAAGGATTTAAAAGAAGTTCTATTTCTAATAGGAACTGAAATTAGTTACAAATACAGTATGGTTCATATTCATATTGCCCAAGAGTTCTTTACCAGCAATAAAACGATCATGTTTTCTTAGAAGCTGACATTTGGAAACTTGCATGAATTACATCAGCTTTCCGTTTTTTAACTGAAGAATGAAACTGAAGATGAGCGAAGCAGACGTACCTATTGAAATGCTATTTATGAGTGGAATTACAGAAGTTTTTACAGTAAAGAAACATTTAGCTTCACTACACATATCACTTAGAATCCCCTTTAATTGTAGCCTCATAATCAGAAAAGGAAAAGGCATTAAAGCTCAACTAAGCCAAAGCAGTAGATAATATCATTAAGCAGGAAATCCAATTAAGCTATTTTCAAGTTGCCCTTATCATTAGAGATCAAAGTAAGATCTGGTGTCCAACTCTGAAAACAAAGAGCATTAATTGTTCAGAAATCCTTCTTAGACTGGTGTTCAAGCCTTACTTCAATAGGAGATTCAAGAAACCAAAATTACATTTGAATGTTCAAGAGAGAGTCTCATTTTACTATTCCAATCACACATAATGTGATTTTTATGAAACATACAAAACCCATAAAAATATTACTACTGCATGAAAAGGTTGGTTGTTAAATTTGTTTTAAACTATTCCATCAACATTCTGCTCAAGTGACTTTATGCAATAAAAAGGATTATTCAGCATTTGTTATTGTATATTCCCAATTTTAAAAAGCAAACATAAAATTATTCTATTCAAATAAAAAGGGAGGGTCCCCTAAATTTTTATTTTATTCAGTTTCCAAGATATTGGCATTGGGCATGTAGGAACAAGTTGCTTTTGCTTTCAACTTATCCTGTCATTATGCAGAAATAAATCCAAGTGCCCAATCTTCTAAGCCCAATTATTTTTTGCACTTATACAAACAAGCCAGATGGCAACATCTAGTATTCTGAAGGAAGGGAGGAAGTATATATCTAATTAGGGGCACTATATAAATGCTAGAGATAGAAATCTCTATGTTGATAAGTACTGCTACAAAATAGAAGGTTAAGCTTATTTATCTGAATTAGGTGCCCTGAGATTCACTTGTCTGGTGTCATGCACAGGATTGCACTATTAATCATCTTAAACACTTTCTCAGTATTGGTACTTGAAATGAATGAAACCAGTTGCTTAACAGTAGAATAGAACACTGACAAACTGAGGTCTCAGATCTATTAAATTTTATATCCTAATTTGAAGTAATAAATATTACACTCTCTGCAATTTCCATAATCCCCTAGCTCAATGAGCCATCGAAATGTCCTTCGAAACTTTGCTAACACAGACATCTTCCCAGTCCCATCAGCAATCATGATTAGCAAATCTTCTCAACAGAGAAACCACCTCTGTCAAAAGGAGGTGGGGAGAAGAGAAGGGATTTTGAAGGAGGGTGGTGGTTTAAAGATTCGTAAGTTTAATTTTTTAGGTAAGATTGTGTAGATCTAGTCAGTTTCACCAGATGGACAGAAAGTGAGTTTGAAACAGAAAACTTCATGAAATACAAAACTGGTTAGTCCTTATGCTGCTGCAAGACTCTACTCAACACCTCTCTCTTTTCAACTGCTCTGAACAAGGAAAGACGCCTTTACCTGCAGACAGCCATCAACTGCTGCGTTTGGTCTATTCAGAAATGTGTCTAATTTATTTCACAAATCTCTGCAAAACCTGTTTAGGTTGCCTTTGGAGATCATTATTAAGCTGTCAGAGGACAGGCCTTTTACCTTGGAAAATATTTTCTGTCTGTATTACCAACTTTCAGTTATAGATAGGACATGTGGTACCTTTAAAGATGCATGGCCTTTGCTTCATTTAGTGCAATAATCGTCTGGACTATTCTCCAGCATGGTATTTATGTAATATGTAATAAATAAATAATATGTGATATTATACTGCTGTTTCATTCTATTCTGCATCCTGTTTTGCCCAGCAGAGTTTCGTTTTGTACATAGCATTTACTAATCCTTTTGGCCTCCTAGAATTTTTGTTTTCTTAAGCTGTTCAATAAATTTTCTTCAGTAACTCTATCAGCACATTGTAGTTTGAAGTCTAGACCAATCAGAATTGTCTGTCTCAAGTACAGAAATGATGCAGTAATTCATACATGTATATGAATACAAAGTTACAATCTAGATATTTCCAAAATATAAAATAAATCAATAATTTCAGAAATATTTAATATATCTTCTCCCATTGAAGGCTATATGTAAACATCTCTTCATGGTTGTTGGTGTAGGGCTCAATAATATTAAAATACAGACAAAATGTAAGTAAAAAGGCAAGGTATATTCCTATATCAGAAAAAGAGTTAATTTGAATTAAAACCTCCATAGGTACATGAAAGTGAAATGTCACTTTAAGAAATAGAAAATGTCTTTACTTTTAAAAAAAATTCAAAGCAGGGAATCAAAGCAGAGAATGTAGGAAGCAGGGAATTCTTGTTAGAAACTGCCAGTAAAGTCATGTGGCATTCCTAGCCTTCTGCTCAAATTCAGTGAAAATGTCTTATAAGAATTGGTTTAAAAATTTCAAATATAATTAGGAAATGAGATTTATGGTTATATTTGGCTTTTTATGTAATACTTTGATGCATTGGCTCTTATGTGGAAGATTTTTATTGTGATAATGTAATGATCCTATTCACTGTAATTGCAAGTATTAGCCCTATGGTGCCTAATGTACATAATAGTAGGCTTAAAAATAAAAATAAAACACTGTAATATTCCCTAAAATTCAACTACCTGCAAACTCTAGGCTACAGAATTTCAATTCACCTGAAGGACATCAGATTGGAGAATGCTGTTCTGTTATTTACTTTTCGTTATCTGACAGCATTCAAAACACATGCAAAAAGATGCCGCAATATCAACCTCACTTGTCAAAACATATGATCTTTACACATTCTAAATACTTAAATAAATATGGTTTTAAACTCATGCCAAGAAAAGCCAAATCAAATCAAATCAAATTGCAAACCCAAACAACTAGACACAAGGACAGTTTTTCCCCCATGCTATCACTCTGCTAAACAATTAACTTCCATAACACTGTTAAACAAGCTAGTAGGGATGTATCACTACTATCCTTCGCATCTTTCCTATTACCTATTACCTGTCCTCTTACTTGTATGAAAATTAACTTGTTGCTTGTATCCTACAATCTATAGTATTTGTTTTACTTGGTATCCTAGTATGACTTATCTAGAATTCTATGACTGTTCTATGCCTATCACAAAAATGTATCTTATGACATGATGAATGTAATTTATGACATTATGAATGTATTCTATGATTATGATAATAATTTCTCACTTGTAGCTTATATATACATTGAGAGACAAATTTCTTGTGTGAGTTCAATCACACTTGGCCAATGAAGAATTCTATTCTATTCTATTCTATTCTATTCTATTCTATTCTATTGATTTCTTTTAGGATCCTGTCTCATAACACAAACTTAATAGGTAACATATTAACAGCAAACCGTTCAGTGCTTTTCAGGTGTTTTGGACTAAAATGCCAATAATTCCTTGCACTGGTGATGCTATCTGGACCTCATGTGAGTTGACAATCAAGCTGACAATCCATGATATATATCTATAGTTATTTATTTATTAGATTTCTAGACTGCCAAAATTCAGACAGGCTTACAAAGGTAAAAGATTTCGTAATATAAAAAGAAAGTCATGCATTGTTAATCTTGTGCCTCGTGCCATTTTTGTACTGTTCTTTGCTTTCAGATGTTTTCAACAAATGTAAACCGCCCAGTCACCAGCTAAAATACACAAGTGTGCATGATATAGCAGACTGGAATCCCTTGGCTAGTGACAAAAGCCTGATGTCATCTTTTTCAACTCTCAAAAAAGTATTAGGAGCTCATGAAATAGAAATCTGAAATCTGAAAGTCCCTTATTAGACAGCATTCTATTCACATCATCAGAGCCTGAAATGAATTGATTGTGTTATATCAAATATAGGCAGTTCTCGACTTACGATCACAATTGAGCCCAAGATTTCTGTTGCTAAGTGAGATGTTTATTAAGTGAGTTTTGCCCCATTTTATGAATTTTGCTGCTGTTGTTAAGTGAATCACTACAGTTGTTAAGTTAGTAACTTGGTGGTTAAGTGAACCTGGTTTCCCCCTTGTCTTTGTTTGTCCGAAAGTCACAAAAGCTGTTCACATGATCGCGGGGCACTGCAACCGTTGTAAATATGAGCCCGTTGCCAAGCGTCTGAATTTTGATCATGTGACCATGGGGATGCTGCAAAGGTCATAAGAGTGAAAAATGGTCATAAATCACTTTTCTCGGTGTCGTTGTAACTTTGAACGGTCATTAAACAAACTGTTGTAAGTCGAGGACTACCCGTACTGCTCTTAGCTTTATAGCCCTAGAGATAAATACATGTATGTATAAATAAATTAAATTAAAATTTATAGCTCTCAATGTAATGGAGTAGAAAGAAAGGCAATAAACTAGAGCAATATAATCAGTGTTATACAGTTTACAAATAGAAAATCCATTTCAATAAAAAATTGAAATGCCTCGAAAACATATTTCAGTCTGATCTTTAAGATTTATTTACTTGTGAGGCCTACAGTCCATTTTTGCTTCAAGAGGTAAAGCATTTTACTCAACTTTTATCACAACCTGGAGAAATCAACTCTTCTGATAGACAGTGACTGGCACAACACAATTGATCCCAGGAGTCCTTACAAGTTTTTGAAGTCAGGAAGATAGCGGAGCTGCTGTGATTTTTCTATTAGAGACTGTTCACTTGAGATTCTTGCAATCAATTTTGACCATGCGTAAATGTGTGCCTAATGCCAATAAGCATTTAGGGCTAGACATTAAAGATTGCTTATTTCCAATGGGGCTGTCCTATTTGCAAAGGTGTCTTGCAAAATTATGGGATAAATTCAATGGGGGGGCATTAGCTTTAGCCAATAATTCATTCCACTAATTCTGCAAAACAACTTAACAAATAGGACAGCCCCATTGGAAATAAGCATTTTTTTGCAGATTTTTCCTCAGAATTTATGATCTAATTATATATAAAGAAGGTCAGGGAAGTGATCAAAGAATTAATTTGAAATCTTGATCTACAGAAATAAATTGAATGTCACACCTAATTTTTTGGTGTTAAGAGCAATTTTAAACCACCTATTTATTTGCCTTACATTATTACACTGGGCAGTGGCGAGCTTTGCCTTTGGACAGATTTAATGCTATGTCACTAGTAATTTTAGTAAGCAGATACTTGAAACCTACATATGAGCATGAGGGAAAAGACTGAGTCAGTGGAACATGTTGCATTGCTCCTTTTAACAGAGATATACAAGCAGTGCCTGACGCATGTAAGCATCTATTCCAGAAAACGTTGTTTAATCCAATTTTTTGCTTAAACTGGACTTCAACCAACAGCCCTAAATGAGCAATAAACGGCATTGTCCTCCTTCATGCTTTTTTTTAACAGTGTTCATTTCCTGCTCTAGATAATGAAGAAAAATCTCCTCCTTGTGAGAAGGTACTTACCATATTCTCTCAGTCAACAACATTTGAATCCATACTTACTCCCTCAAATTCATGTCAGAAGAACATCTGCATGATTTAATTACACAATGCACATCATCGATCAAATTTATATAGCTGCCCAGCTCATGAGAAGTGAGATATTTAATATTTCATTAAGAATACACTAATAAAATTAAAGTGGGGAAGACATAGTTATACAGCATCCCTTGAGTGTGGTTCCTTAGAGTGGTCAAATTTTATATAGAAACCCAATTGGAGGCCTGTTCATCTATATAATTTACTTTAGCAATTCAAACTCTGTTATAATATATGATCAATGTAAATTTAGTAAATAGCAGTTTAGGCATTATGTTTAATTGTTTTATTGTTGACTGTAGAGATACATGTGCATATCATGTATTATATATGAATATATATATATAAAATATTAAGTGAGGTCATATATAATACATGACATACACATGTATATATATATAATGCATCACTTTTGTAACTAGTGAAATGCAACTTCATTAGGTTATGTCAACAACTATATTCTTCACTATAGGTCGATCTCACTTAATCATTTTATAATCAAAGTTATAATAGCCACGGAATAAGTACTTTACAGTCTATAAAGGACCCCTGGGCGTCCTAAATGATCACATGCACACAGACAGACACATTCCTACAGTCATGTGACCGTTTATTTATTTCCCACCTTTATTTATATAAACAACTCAGAGCAGCAAACAAACCTAATACTCCTTCCTCCTCCTATTTTCCCCACAAAAACAAACCAAGAGTGACTGGTCATCTAGCCAGCTTTCATGCCTAAGGTGGGACTAGAACTCACCATCTCTCCCAGTTTCTAGTTTGGTGCCTAAACCACTAGATCAAACTGACTTGTTGGGCAGGTCAGCTTTATAATCATTTGCAGCATTCCACAGTCATGTCTTCCTTGTACACTTGACAGATGTCCAGATGTGCAAAGTTCAACACTTGCACCAATTAATATTTGAAATGATTCTTAGCTGCAGTATTTCTATTACAGAAATACTCTCTAAGTCAGACCTCTGGCCCATCTATTCTGACTGGAAAACTTTTTCAAGGTTGTAAGCCACTCACTAAAAATTGTAAACTGAAGATGAAACCCTGAAAGCAAATCATTCATTTCACATTTCACAATGTTTATATATTATTCAAATTTTAGTTGGAAAAAAAAACCCTAAATTTCTGGCTCAATACAGATATAGGGCAAAATTGGTAAGGCTGTCAGAATGTTCTCCCATAAAAAAGGTATCACTTTGGGTGCAGTGAATTATCTCACTGCAAGAAAAAGATATGAATTGGAGTCAATATCTATAAATAAGCTAAGATTTCTTTAGCCTCTGTTCACTGGAAAACAAACTTAACACATTGAAGCAATGATTTTCTTGACTACAGTGCCTGTTTTGGTTTATCCTGGATTAAGTGAGATTTCAAAATATCTAAGCAAATTTGATTAAAGATAGAAAGAATTACTAGAAATCAGAGAATCAATTGTATACTATCCTTAAGTGGCTTCAGTACTTTATCAGGAATTCTTGATAAATAAAAGAAGTGGAACCATTGATATCTTTCAGTTTAGAATATACATTAATATTTAATATTACAAAGGGTAGAAACCGGAGTCTCAAAAACAGTTACCCATGGCCACCCCTATCTACTTTCAGATTTAGCTCCGAAGAATTAGATACGTTTAGAAACGAAGGGCAAAATTTACCTTTAAGCGGTTTTTTTCAGATCAATATAGGATGGCAAATCACGTAACTAAAAAACTATTAATTAGAAGCTTTGTGCAAGTTGTTGGAAGTTTTGTGATTCCAGCAACCTTTACTACTTCAAAGACACAAGCAGTGCTTTTTTTTGTAAGAAAAAAGGTGTCGGAACTCACATCTTGTTAATCTTTTATTTAAAAAATTATATATTCAGTTCTTAACATAAATTTAAAAAATTGTATTTAAGGCAAAAAAGGTACTGGAAGTGTATTCTATGACAAAAAAAGCACTGGACACAAGTATTATCATGTAGGTTTTGCAGTCTCTGATAACTGCTATTTATAGTATATCTCAATAATATCTTCATGAAAGCTTTAATATCAGTGGCATTTGTTGCATACTTTTTAACTGCACAGAGAAGAGGGGACTGGTTTATTCTCTAAGGCACCAGAGGGCAGGACAAAGAAGGCTGGGGGTTGGGCGTGAGTCTGACCAGGATCCTGGGGGGTGAAGAGGAGCCCCCGAGGCTATGACTGAGAATTCTGGGACTTGGGAGGTTCCTGGTTAGTCTTCTAATTTGCAGCCTGCCTGCTGCCTCAGCTTGAGCTAGAGAGAGTACAGAGAAGAGCAACAAATAGGATAAGGAGGCTGGAGGCTAAAACATATGAAGAACGGCTGCAGGAACTGGGCATGGCTAGTCTAGTGAAGAGAAGGACCAGAGGTGACATGATAGCAGTGTTCCAATATATGAGGAGCTGCCACAAAGAGGAACGGGGTCATTTCAAGGCACATGAACCCCAAACAATGGATGGAAACTGGTCAAGGGAAGTTTCAGCCTACAAATAAGAAGAAATTTCCTGAGAGTGAGAAAAATCAGCCAGTGGAACAGAAGTTGCCTTTGGAAGTTGTGGGTGGTTCATCACTGGAAGCTTTCAAGAAGAGTCTAGACAGCCACTTGTCAAAACTGGTATAGGGTCTCCTGCTTGAGCGGGGGATTGGACTAGATGACCTACAAGATCCTTTCCAACTCTGTTATTCTGTTAATGGGTGGAAGATTATTAAAGAGAGATCCAACCTAGAAGGAGAAATTTTCTGACAGTGAGGACAATTAATTAATGGAATAACTTGCTTCCCGGAGTTGTGGGTGCTCCATCACTGGAGGTTTTCAAAAATTGGCTGGACAACTACTTGATGGTATAAGGCTCCTGTCTTGAGCAGCAGGTTGGACTAGAACAGTGGTCGCCAACCTCTTGGACCTCAAGGATCACTGACTTCATAATTTTAAATCCCGCGGACCACTAATGTGAATTTTTTTAAAAAGATAAATACATTAGTAAAATAATGATCAGAGAACTTCCATTTTGTTAATACAAAAGGCATCTATTTAATATAACAAAATTTAAAAAGTTGATTTAATGATAACATAAGTCATAAATGCTTATTTAACATACAAAAATCTTTAAAGGTTGTTTGATTGAAGCAAAATTATTAAAGTTAGTTTAATTATTACAAAATAATTTTAAGTTTCTTTAGGTATTACACATTTTAGTTGATATTTGTTCCTGCTTTTGTGTTTGTGTGTGTGTGTGTGTGTGTGTGTGTGTGAGAGAGAGAGAGAGAGAGAAAGAGAGAGAGAGAGAGAAAGAAAGAGTGAGAGAGAGAATGAGAGAGACAGAGAAAATGAGACACACACACACACACAGAGCAGCCATACAACTATACAAAAACAATTCAAATAATCTCCAGATTTTCTTGCGGACCACCAAAATTTTCTTACAGCCCGCTGGTGGCCCATGGCCCACAGGTTGGCAACTACTGAACTAGAAGACTTCCAAGGTCCTTTTCAGCCCTATGATTCTGGGTTCTATGTTGACAGAATATGCTTGGAGTTTCTCCATATTTATGTAGCGTAATCTTTGTGAAAATAAATACACCATTGGGCTTTTTTATGAGGAAAAATAGTTTAAACCACATCATTCTAGAAAAAACATTGTAAATAAGCTACTTTGTCTCATCGGCATATTATATTATGTATGATTCACCTATATTTACAAATGCAAAACCAATAAAAACAGATTGCTCATAGTTTTGTACTTTACAATGCATAAATGTAAGCAGCATTAAGCACACTGTTATAACAGGACTGGGATCAGTACAAACAAAAGACCTCTCTGTTGTATATTAAATGTGACCAGTAAAGTTAGATAGCAGTCAAAATGGAATGGAAATAAATACGAGGGAGGATAGTTAGAAAGGAAAATAAATATACATCACAATGAGTATTTCTTGTAATCATCTTTCAGATTATCTCTACTTCAGGGCATTATCCGATTTACTTATTTGAAAAGAGGTCAAGATATACATCATTCTACAATTAGTCAGTGCTTAAAGTATCAAAAAAACAAAACAAAACCCCAAACCCTGATCTGCAGATAACTTAATTCCAATACTGAAATGGTAAAAAGATATTCCATCAGGTTACCTAAGTGATAATGATTAAAAATAAACCTTATTGTTTTAGAAAACTGAGGTCAAAACAAAGAGAATCCTTTATTTTAGTTTTACTACCTTATCTTATTGAATGTATGCCTTTCTGATTGTTTTTTTTTAAAAAGGCATATATTTGAATCATAAATAATGAATGAAGGGAACTTACTTGCGATAGAATTTAGTTAAGGAGGCGGATTCCCAGGAGGGAAGGGCTGCTTCCCAGAGAAGATAGATGCAACTCAGTCCAGATGTTATGTGTGAGATAAAGAGGGTGAAGACGGTCCCTCTTTAATAGTTTATAGCAGGGGTCTCCAACCTTGGCAGCTTTAAGATATGTGGACTTCAGCTGGCTGAGGAATTCTGGGAGTTAAAGTCCACACATCTAAAAGCTGCCAAGGTTGGAAACTCCTGATTTATAGAGTACAAGGATAGTCCTCAACTTACAAGAGTTTATTTAGTGATCGTTCAAAGTTACAGCGGCAATGAAAAAGTAACTTCTGATAGTTTTTTACACTTATGACCACTGCAGCCTCCCAATGATCACATGATCAAAATTCAGATGCTTGGCAACTGGTTCATATCTATGATGGCTGCAGTGTCTTGGGGTCATGTGATTCCCCTTTTGTGATTTCTGTGACAAGCAAAGTCAATGGGGAAGCCAGATTCACTTAAGAACCACCCTATTAACTTAACAACTGCAGTGATTCACTTAACAACTGTGGCAAGAAAGGTCATAAAATGGAGCAAAGTTCACTTAACAAATGCTTCAGTTTGAACCGAAAATTTGGGGCTCGACTATGGTCTTAAGTCAAGGACTCCTGTATTGTAGATGCAGATAATAGTGTCCTCATTCTGGCAAGATTTTGTCGATAGGTGTGAAACAATGAAGAACTCAGTTCGGAAGAATCACCCCATGTCATTCTTGGTTTGAGACCTGACTCTGCTTTAGAGAATCAGCAACAAATGCGCTGCTTCCAAAATATGGGAATTTTACTGATTATCAAGCAGCCCCTTGTATTTTTTCAAGTGCTTAAGCAAATCTTTTTGCTGTGACTGCAAACCCAGTCATATTAGAAACAATTGAGGCTTTCCTCTTGGAGACAGAAAGCATTATTACATCACAGAGGAAAATCCTTTCATTCTATTTAGCCAGTTCCTAATACAGATATAGATAATACTTTACCCTCCACAGTATTTGAGCTGTTGCTTAAAGTTATCAGCTTTATCAACTTCAGCAATCTGTTTAGGCTTGAGCACTGATTAACCTAATAAATTGAGCAGTTTCCGCTCATTTCTTGCCTTTAGTTCATCCCTACATGGATATGCTTCCGCTACCTCCACTTCCAACCACTCCGAAAGAAAAAATGAACATTGATGTAGGTTTTTTGTAATTGGTATATGGAATATGGTTCTAAGACGGCCTCGGACATCTTTCTGATATTGACTGGGACTTGAAAGGAACTCGGCTACAATTCTAGGAATGTTACTTTTTCTTTAGTTCTCTTGAAGCTATGTGTTTACATCTCCTTCCCGATGTGGTGCAATTGCAGCTGAATTTAAAGCAGAGAAGAAGAGGGGAGAAACCGACAACTTCCTGTTCCATTTCAGAAATTTTATGCAAACTGGATATTGCATAATTGTCTAAGTTTGTGGAACTCACTACACATAGCCAAAATGTAGTAAAACTGTAACTGCACAGTCTGTGCAGTTATTTGAAGGAAACATTATCCTTCAGAACTTAGGTATTTGTTTTAGAATGACCGTCTTCTGAGAAATGCTGTCTTGGATTACAGAGACTATGCAGAAAACAAAGAATAATTCTGACTGGTCGACAGGGTAACTAACGGGTTTTGCTGATAGGTTAGGTCCAAGAACCATCATTAATTAGTTTGTGAAACGAAGTGAACAAGTGAGGGGTTAAATACATGATGAACTAATGATCTGGCAAGGAAGATGATGTCTAGAAGAGAAAAGTTGATGGTGAAGAAAACCAAGTACGAGCAGTCCAGAATGCACAATCACAACTGAGTCCAAAATTTCTGTTGCTCTTTTATGACTTTTCTTCCCAGAGTTGTTAACTGAATCCCTACAGTTGTTAAGTTAGTAACATGGTTGTTAAGGGAACCTGGTTTCCCCATTGACTTTGCTTGTCAGGTCGCAAAATGGGATCGGGTGACGCTGGGGCACGGCAACCCTCATGAATACACGCCAGTTGTCAAGAGTCTGAATCTTGATCACGTGACCATGGGGATGCTGCAACAGTTGCAAGTATGAACAACACACATAAGTCACTTTTTCAGTGATGTAACTGAACAGTCATTAAATGAACTGTTGTAAGTCGAGGACTAACTGTACGGAACTGAGAAAAGAAGCATGTCTTTCAGGCTGAGAGGATCCTTGATAGCTTGAAAACTAGAAGTAGACACTAAAGAGAAAAAGACATTGTATTTATAAACATTGGAGTTTAACAGAGCCAGATGATTTCAAGCATAGCAAGGGGAAGAGGAAGAGAAGATTTAATCACATAAAAGGTTGAACTTCAGAAAGAACAAAAGGCCTTGGTGGATGGTGATCTGACAGGGAGTGATCTTCAAGGTATTTCTCTATGGTGTTCCATGATTCTGCACTTCATTTTCTTATATCGCCATTCTTGCAAAACGCTGCTTAGACAATAGAAAAGAAAAAAAATGCAAGCCAAACATTGCAGTGAAATCTATGAGGACCCTGGTACTCCTTGCTGGAAACATGTCAGGTTCTCTGCCAAAAAAAAGTATGACATGATGGGGTTTACTATGTTCCAAATGCTTCACTTGGAGTTTTCCCGATGTTACTTTTATATATTCAAGGCTTCTTCCCCAAATATTTCTTATTTAACATATTGTTTTGCTTTCTACCTTAACTAGTTCGGTTAAGAGCTACTCATGCATTATTGCGACTAAAGAATGTTGAAATCACAATCTTGCAAAACCTGCAAAAAGTGAGAATAATTAGAATTGTGACACTGGAAGTTATTATTACATAGCATAGCTCTAACTACAAGAGAAATAATGGGAGTAGGTTAAAAGGCATAGCTTTTTAAAAGTATCCCTGCACTAATTGTTATGTGATGCAACTGGGTCAAGGAATAACACTTGACATTTAAAGAGCTGGGTTTTTCCAAATACTTCATTTTTATAGCCTCTTCTAGGGTAAACTGGGACTTCTGAAGAAAATAATGTTTAACTCGGAGTTAAATAACTATTGGCAAAGCACAGGAAGGTGTAACTTTACAAAAGGGGAAACCATTCTGTGTACATTAGACTTGCACACATGTGCTGGCCACACCTTTTTAGTTTCTGATCTTATTACCTACAGCAGGGAGTTCTGAAGGGGTCTCTTCATTTGTGCTCAAATGAGAGTAGCTGGAGCACTTCTAGTCTTTTTCCCTCTATATAAGAAGATTGAGAATGGCAGGGAAGGAAAGTTAGATGCAGATGAACTCCTCTTTTATATGTATCCATATCCTCTGTTTAGAAATCACATCTCAATTGCCTAATAATATTCTTTATTTTAAAACAGGATCCATAGGCAATGAGAGGATGGCAACTATGGAACAGAGGATTCTATCAGAATCAAGCCAAACTATCTGCCTAAGATGATTGAGTGAGATTTGCCCAATTTTACGGTCTTTCTTGCCACAGTTAAGTGAATCCCTGAAGATGTTAAGTTGGTAATATTGTTAAGTGAATCTGATGTCCCCTTTGACTTTGCTTTTCAGAAGGTCACAAAGGGGGATCACATGACCATGGGACACTGCAACTGTCATAAATATGAGTCAGTTGCCAAGCATCTGAATTTTAATCATGTGACCACGGGGATGTGGCAATGGTGATAAGTGTGAAAAACTGTCATAAGTCGCTTTTTAAAATGCTGTTGTACCTTTGGTCACAAAATGAATGATAGTAAGTCATATTACGAAATTTCAAAACCTTTTAAAATATGGGTAAAATTAACAACGTACCTCCAAAATAGTTCAAGAAAGAAATATTTATTTATTCTGCAAATTTATATGGTCACCCACCTTAATCTAGAACTCTTGGGCAAAAAGGGACATATAAAAACAACAACAACAACAACAGCAATAAAGATGCCAAGTAAAAATATTCAATTCCTTGGTTTAATGTAGGATGAAACACACAAATTGAACTCTGCTAATATCCTGGCCCTAAGGTGTGAGGGAAATAACATTTTTTAAATGGCAACTTCTTTAATAAGAAAGAGGCCAATTAAAAATAAAGCTACTTAAAAGAGCAGAAATCTACATTTTCTCGTGGATTTTACTTTTAACCAGGAACTAGGCTCTCTTATAAGAAAAAATGGTTCTAATGAAAATTTCACAATTAACAGGCAAGACCAACTTTTCCGTATGCATCTTCCACTAAGAAGTATTTGACGCAGAAGTCAAAACTGATCCAGCACTAGCACTCATAGGCTTTCTTTGGGTTATAGATAAAAGTTTCTAGCAGTTCTGGACTTCCGGTTCCAGTCTTCATCGAGGGAGAATGCAGCAGACGCGGCTCTGGCTGTAAGTTCTCTTTTTTTTACTGATGTGGGGACCTTTGAGGTCCGAGGACATTCCGTAGAGGTGGCTGAAGGGGGAGGCGAGAGCAAAAGAATATGTGCGATGGCGGTATGGTTCTGTAAAAATGTTTAAAGCAGCGATCTGGTACTGCAGGGGAACAGCACTTTGAGGAAGAAGATGGCAGATTACAAAAGAGAGTGATTCGGTTTAACATTTGAGGGAAACACTTAAAGAAAGAAAAGGAGATTGGTGCGGAGCATTGCGCTGGACTCAAATTGATGAGATTTTGGTGAGGAACATTGCATTGGAATCAAATTGTTGAGATTGGAGGGCATTATGTCAGAATTAAATAGGCGAGATTGGAGAATTATAAACCAACATTTCTTTTTTTTAAAAAAGGACAAATCTAGGAAGAAGAAATTAACTGAATAAAAATTGGAGGTCTAAGAATTGGGAATTGGAACTTGATAAATTGCAAGGAGGAATTGGGACAGAATAGAATTGATACGGGAGGAGAGGACAATGGACCAGAAGCAATCTACATACGGTAAACAATTGATGCAGATGGAAGAAGAAATGTTGGCATTATTGGAGAAATTTCTCCAACAGACAAAAATGTCAAAAATGGAAAATAAGATTTTGGAAATAGAACAAGTATCAAACCTCACTAGGAGAAGGGAAAAAAATAAGAATAAAGAAAAAGAAACACAGTTCTGTTAAGAAAGAGATAACATTACCAGGGAGCAAGAAAATAATGAAAGTTAAGAGTTCTTCCCAAAAAGTGAAAAAGAAAATATACTATAGAAATTTAGACCCCAAAGAACGCAAAGCAGAGATATTGGTGTAGAGAATAAAGTTGGAAAAAATTGGAAGGGAAAATACATGATTGATCAGGATAATGCAGGAAAAGAAACAGGAAAGATTAAAAGTAGAGAATGCTTGTTAAAATGAATGAAATGAAAGAAAACTTGTGAAGAAGGAAAGTATATGAGGAGGGCTTATTTACCCAGAAAGGGATTGATGAAAGAGATAAAAATACAGAATCATCAGGAAGGAAATAGGTTAAAGAAAGTTTTTGCATGTCATTTGATGATGAGTTCAGATATCAAATTTAAAAATTAAAAATAGAAATGGAGGAAATGAGAGGGTTAAGAAGGATGAAATGATTGACGAGGGTGAATGATAGAAGAACTATTGATCTCTTCTTTTTCTCTTTTTGTTGTTTTTTCTTTCTTTTTCTTTGTGGTTGTTTTGTGTGACGATCTTATGGTAAATTAGATATAAAAATTGTTAAAAATGAAAGTATTGATGCCCGGTTTGAAGCAGGTATGGGAAATTTATGGAGGTAAATCAATTTAACAAGCAAGAAACATGCTCGCCCTGCAAAAATGTATCTAAAATCAAAAATTAAAATGAGAAAAGATATAAAATTGTAAAGAAGCAGGAAAAGAAGATGATATAGAGGGAAAGAATTTAGAACAGATGTTGGTAGAGAGGTGATGAGAGGGAAATAGAGAGCGAAGACTGGTTGCCAATAAGAAAAATTAAAGAAAGTAGGTTAAGGGAAGGAAGAAGAAGAAGGATGAGAAAGTAAGAAGAAGGTTTGAGGAAGCTGAGAAGAAAGGGAAAGAAGGGGAAGGAGGATGAAGAAAGAGGAGGGAAGAAGAAAGGAGAGAAGAGAGAGAAGGGAGAGAAGGAAGGTATTGGAAAGGAAAGACAGGAAGAAGAGGGAAGAATGGGGAGAAGGAGAAGACATTGGATTGGCAAAAGAAAGAAAAACGGAGGTATAATTGTTATTTGAAATATATAAACCATGTGTAAAATTCATGGAAATAAATTTTTGATTGGTCTTTTCCCCTGACTATATCCCTTTGGGACCTGTCGCAAATGTGTTGGAATGAGTCAATGTGACAAATAAAAAACTAATTTTTTAAAAAAGTTCCTAGCAGTTCTTTATCTTCTTTTGCCAACAATTAGTGACTTCACAGAGACATAGCAGACTCTGAAGAGAGATGACTGACGGGTCATACCAATGCATTACTGGAAGTCAAATCTAAGTCCTTTTTTCTCTCTCTCTCTTTCTCTTCTTTAAAGGGGGGTGGAGTGAGAGAGGGGTGAGAGAGATGGTAGAACAAAAAAAGGAACTACATAAATGAGAAAACATTATCTGAATATAAAGATATGTAAAATGATTAAAATCCTTTTAAAGGCACAGACCCAGTGGCATCACTGATAATAGCAAGGTTCTGAAAATGTTAATCCAGGAGATCCCCCTCTTCAGAAGGAAGTTGATTAGGTTAATGTAATGATAGTGACACAGATGCCATTGCAGATCCTTTGAAAGGATGTTAAAAATAATACTATGTGGATGTATAGTATTCTTTATCAGACTAAGCAGTTTATCATAACATTATAAGATTACTGAAATGCATCAAGCAGACACAAAAAGACACAATAAATCTGAAAACAGTGGGGAGACAAGGTACAAAAAGATAAAAAATTGAAGAGGAAATCCTGTACTACCCATTTATTTAATATGCTGAGCATTTACTGGATATCTTTTCTGTAACAATTAGAGTTTCCTTTTTCAGTGCAAGAATAGAATCTAATAGCTTTTAATGTACTCCGATTATAATCGTATCATTTTAAGCTGGGTTTTTTTCAAATGGCTGCCTACCACATTAGCTCAGAATTTCAGAATTCAGAGAATCAGTACCTTGAAAGAACCTGATTGCAAAAAGCTTGTTTAAATTGTACAAATCATCAGGTTGGCCAAACAAGGGAGGGACACCGAACTGAATTAAGAGAATGGCAATTTTGATCCCAGATGAGAACTGAATTACCTTCTTTCATAGCCTTTATTATGTGAAATATTTATCTTGTGATGTTTTGCAATTGGGAATATTATAGATTACCAATAGTGAAATAACGTGTGGGACAGAAATGCTGCCTAGAGTTATGTGCATTTCTTTATATGTAAACTGTAGGTCAGAGTTCCCCAACCTTTCTGGCTTTGCAGACCAGTGGGGGGGGGAGATGATTCCACAAGAGCGGTGGGTAAGTGTACTCGTGCAACTTCATTTGCACAAGCAGCAGGCACATGCACTCAGCACTTGTGCAAATGGAGCACGCATGCACACATGCTCACCCACTGCTCGTGCAAGTGGGGATGCGTATTTGCTCGCCAGCCACTTCTGTGGCCCGATCTAGAACAGTTCAAGGCCTAGTAGTCGGCTGTGGTCTGGGGGTAGGGGACCCCTGCTGTAGGCCACTATGTTTTCAGCTTGGCTCTCACACCACAAAGCACAGAAAACTTTTCCCCTAAGAAAATCTATTTTGAATTCTCATGCCAACATGAATGAAACTATTGTCCAGAAACCTGGTATGTTAGGGAAGGCTGAAATGGCTATAAAGAAGAAAACACAAATATTGGATAAAATACAGTGATAATTTTAATAAAAGAGTAGCATTTAATTAAGGGAACATTTCCCACTCACTGCACCAGGAAAATTGGCCTATCTTTATTAAACATGACCAAGGGACTGTATTCGCTTTCAGCCAAAATGCCTAAAGCAAGGCCTCAAGCACTGTTTGAGAACTGGGCTACAAATTTACCATTTCCGATTATAATAATATAATATAATATATAATATATATAATACAATATTAATTTAGTCAAGCATGTATGAGAAAAAAGTATAAGTAAAAACATACTATATAAACATATAGGTATAAACAGGTATAAGCATATGCATAACAAATGAGTACGAACAAATGGGAACAGTAGGACAGGGACGGTGAACACGCTGGTGGGCTTATGCACGCCCCCTTACAGACCTCCTAGGTATGGAGTGAGGTCCACAGCAGACAGCTTAAGGTTAAAGTTTTGGGGGTTTGAAGATGTAACAACAGCATCAGCGAGTGAGTTTCAGGTATTGATCATTCTGTTGCTAAAGTCATATTTTCTGCAATCGAGTCTGGAACATTTCACTTTGAGTTTGTATCTGCTATGAGCCCGTGTATTATTGTGGTTGAAACTGAAGTAGTCATTGATAGGTAGATCACTGTAACAGACAATTTTGTGTACTAAGCTTAGGTCAGACCGTAGGCGGCGAAGCTCTAATTGTTCCCCACACCAGTTGCTCATTCTTGCCTTGCAGATCTCCAACATCACTCAGTAGAACCAGGAAGGAATATATGATATGATTGTGGATTTCACTGCTTGCTATCATCTTTATACTGTATATACCCCACAACTTTTTCAACTGCTACAGATAAGAATCCTTTAGTTGACCTGTTTCACACTTTCATCAGCTTCAGTGCTATCATGGAAAGACCTTAAATCATTTATTCAAGTATAGATAATATCCTGTGGGGAAAAGAGGCCCTCCATATCTCATAAATTTTTCATGGTATCTGCCTTATCATAATTCTTTGATGTCCTTGCCAGGGCAAATTATTTCTGATACCATCTTTTGTAGTTTCTAGTTACTATTCAAACCATTAGAAGATGTGTCTATGGGAGGGGAAACCTTTGAAATACTTAAATATGCAGTAGGATACTTGCTATTAATTGAATAGATTTTACAATACATTTATTAATTGTTGCAATATATACTAGGAGAAATAGAAACCAAAATCTGATTAAGATCAGCTGTATATTAAAGGCACACACAGAAAATAAAACTACCCAAAATGATCTGCAAATTCTTCTATGTAAAGTACTAATTCTTCCAAACCAGACATAGCAATATCAACAGTCCTCAGTTAATTATTTGTCAACTGCGTTAACATGTACTTTCACATCCCTCTACTTCCTGTTTCTTTCATTTAAAAAAATAAGTTGTAGCATTAATAAAGACAGCATGTAATTTCCAAAGAACTTGGTGATACGTTTATATAGCAAAGAAGTTTACCCAGTTTTCATAATATCTAAAGAAGAGGTTGCTACTGTTGTATTTAAAGCTTGCAACACAGACGTAGGAGTGCTAGTGCACTTGGACAGATCTCACTTGGCAGGTATCCATCAAATTAAAGGTAACAATATGTTGTAAAGCAAAACATCTAATATTTACTTCTCAAAACACTTTTAGGTAGGGCCAGAAGACTCACTAGATGTGACTTTAGATAATGAAAATAGAGATCAAGAGCCCAATGCTCTACATAGGTATAGCATGGCTGACTGTGGAATTCTGGGAGTTGAAGTCCATCCGCCTTAAAGTTGTCAAGATTGGGAAACCCT
>JANHFO010002092.1:9421-27341 GCA_032468095.1 Pareas carinatus
GGCTTCATTCCCAGGAGGGAGATTTCTTTGCAGAAGGAATTTCAAACCTTGTAAGACATTATGACAAGTGCCTCAATGTTGTAGTTTTCTAATGTGTATAATAAAAGTTCTGTATCTGCGAGTGTGTGTTATTGATAACCAAATGGAGGGTTTTTCCCAAACTAACCTCATATATACAGTTTATTTCTATGTATCTATTGATGGCTGATTTTCCTCCCACTGCTGATGAAACATACACTGCCGAGATAGCTATTTCCCTTTTTTATTTATCATACCTTTATTATTTTTTATAAATAATTCAAGACAGCAAACTTAGCAACATTCCTTCCACCTCCTATTTCCCCACAATAACAACTCGGTGAATAGGCTGGACTGAAAGAGAGTGACTGGCCTAAAGTCATCCAGCTGGCTTTCATGGCTAAGGCAAGACTATAACTCACAAACTCCCGTTTTCTAGCATGGTGTCTTAACCACTAGTCTAAACTGGCTCTTTGCAAGGCTCTTGTGTGTCTTCCCTGAAGCCTCAGCAGTGGAGGAAGGCGATGGTGAAGGTCGACTGGGGGCACTAGAACTAGGTGGCAGCAGAAGAGTGCAGGACAGCCCAAAAAGCAAAGATGGTGGAAGATTGACAGTTGAGGCACACATTGCAATTGTAAATGCAGGCGGGCTTCCAAGTGCCCAAATTTTGATCACATGACCAAAGTGGAACCTGCAACTGCCATAACTTCAAATCATTGCTGAACGAATGGTCATTAAACAAGGTCTAACTGTATAAAAATAAAACAGACACGACACTCCCAACAAGTTTGTGTAAACAAGGCACGTATAGAATAAGAACGACGATAGTTCAAATTGATACTGTGGCTTTTGGGGGTGTGGGGTTGTGGACTTTATAAAGAAGCAAACAAATCATCATCTTAACATAGAAACCAATTTTATCAAGCGTGGTAATTTGTATTGGCAGGTCAGGAGGAGGAAGTCCCTGTGGAGTATTTTACTTCTTATCTTATGGAACCCTTGAGTAAGGAGCGAGTGGAAACTTTCAGTGATGGAGTTTATGCAATTGTTGCTACTCTGCTAATTCTGGATATATGGTAAGTCTTCAGCAATTGAATAAAATTGTACCCAGTGTTTTCAAGTGTGATGCAGCGCTAAGCGAAGAAAAAGTAATTGAGAATATTTATTGTTGTGGTTGACATTATGACCCTGATCAACATAATCCTGCCGACCTAGCAGTTTTGAAAGCATGCAAGTAGATAAATAGGTACCACTTTGGTGGCAAGTTGGCCCCATTCTGTGCACCTTGGTGTACAGTCATGCTGACCACATGACCACGGAAATGTCTTCAAGCAATGCTGGCTCCCTTGGCTAAGAAACTGAAATGAGCATCACCCCCGTAGAGCCAGACATGACTGGACAGAGGAATCTTTTATCTTTATCTTTATTATTATGGATAGACCTCTCATAAACATGCCTGAACTTTATGATCTCCGGAATGCTATGTTCGATGAGGACTTTACTTTATTTGTTAAATTTATATGCCACCTATCTCTTTGGTAAGTCGATTCTAGGAGGCTTACAGTTAAAATTGTAAAACTATGGCAATTAAACTTTTTTTAACACTATGCAAAAAGCCAGGAACCAAGAGATGGACGGTATAGGGATGAGGTCTTATTAACCCATCAACCACATCCAGTGGTAAACACTCCCCCTTGGGGCCCCAAACCAACTGGCAAAACCATGTTCCAATACTTTCCAGAAGGCCAAAAGGGTGGAATTTGTTCAGTCCTATGGAAAATATATGGGCTGATTATCTTAACTAATATTCTGTGCCAAGCAATCCATTCTGTGTCAACAACAAAAAACAATTGTCGGACAATTTCCCCCACTTCTTGTTTTGTTTCATTCATTGTACAGGATTTGCGGTGGTTGTCTGAATTTCAACCATTGGTGTGGTTTCTCACTGACCACTGTGCAGATACATTCAAGCACTGTGATAACATTTATACATCGCACTCACATGGTTTGGTTTTGAGTTACCACACTATGGCAGCTCACCCATTGTTTCTTGGGTTAAAGTGGATCTTCTTAAGAAACTGAATTCTGAATCCTGTGGGAATTGTGAAACACATATATAGTTGCTTAGGGTCATTGATGATAAAAGTTTCTCAGATGTATAATCTTTGTTTGTTTTTGATAGGGAAAAATGCCTTTTATGTAATTAGGATAATGAAAAGTTTGCTTTGACCCTTCTTTGCTTAAATATTATTTTCGAAAATTATTGCTGTAAATAGTTTACTTTGTTAGAAATGCAAGAAAATGTAGATTATATAGTATATTTTTCACTCCATAAGACGCACTCCCCCCCAAAAAAGGGGGGGGAGTGTGTGCGTCTTATGGAGTGAATACTCCAAAAAAGCAAGGGAGATCGATCCGTGGGGCGCCGGAAAGGCTCCAATTCGGCCTCCAGGCCGATCTCCGGACCTTGGAGCAACCCGCAGAGCAATTTCTGTGCACCCGTGTTCCGAATCAGAGGCCTCTGGGCGCCATGCGTCTTATGGTTCGGTGCGTCTTATGGAGAGAAAAATATGGTATACATACATAAAGGAATGGATGAGTTTGTATGGTTCTATATCAGTGGCCCCCAACCACTTGGGCCCCAGGGACCGGTTCCATGCAAAAGGTTTTTCTGCAGACCGGAGGGGATGTGGTTCTGCATGCTGCCTGCATCTGGCCAATGGGGCTTGTTTACGCAGCCCGGTTACTGGCCTGCTGTGGTCCGGTGCCAGTCCATGGATCCGGGGTATGGCGACCCCTGGTCTATATTGCATACCCAGATTGGCCGATGGTTTCCAGGGTAATCGGATATGACTATTCCTGGAGTGGAGCTTTATTACAATTAACAAAAAAAGTAGTCTGAACTAGTTTGATGCATTTACAGTCTCTTTTTGGTTAGGTATGGAGCAAAATGTATTCAGGACGTTATTGTAAACAAACTCAGTCAACCGAAGTGAAATTCATGAAGTATCACTTTAAGATAGATTATTTGTTGTGAGTTTATGCTAAACAGATATAGTGTTTTCTTTACTCAACAGTGAAGATAATGTTCCTGATGACAACATGGTTAAAGAGAAATACAGTGGTCATCTTGCTGAAGCATTGAGAGAGTTTGGTCCAAGTTTCCTTGCCTACTTCGGATCGTTCGTAACTATTGGTCTTCTCTGGTTTGTCCATCATTCGCTCTTCCTCCATGTGACAAAAGCCACTCGACTGATGACCCTCCTTAATACCCTTTCTTTGGCTTTTATTGGCGGACTACCACTTGCTTACCAGCTGACCAGTGAGTTTGCCGAGAAGTCTTACAATGAAATAGAAGCCATTCAGATTAGCTGCGTTACCATTTTTTTCGCAAGCATCTTCCAGTTCAGCATATGGATTGCTGCGCTGTTCCATGAAGTTGAGACACTGCACCCTTTTGCTCGGTACGGTGGCAAAGAACATGCCTTCATGTTTGCAAAGCTTTCCCTCTACCCCTGCGTGAGCCTTGCGGTCTTTTGCCTGACGTGTGTTGTGAGCGAGCTAAGTACGACTATTTTTCACCTCACACAAATCGTTGTCCCATTTGCTTTTCTTGTATTGCGCATCTTTGTCAGAATTGGCTTGATGATACTAAACTATATAATGTCACTGGCCAGGCCAACGAACAATGTTTTAGAAGAAGAGGAAGCCTGTTTATCCTCACCTGATACACTATCATAATTTCCCCTGCACTTTACATGGAAAATCAAGATACCGCTGTGACTTGGAGATTCCTGGACTCAACTAAAACCGAATTGTTCCTTTGTTTAGGGATGTTCAGTTTTTCCTTTTATTCTTGGACTGGCATCTGGAGCAGTGAGTTTGGCTAGAATACTTTTCACCTCAACAGCCTCATGATCATGGATGATTAGTGAGAAATCATAAGATGCTTGAGAGAAAATAATGGCATTAGCAGTTTGTTGGGAAGTGCCATTTGTCCTAGCCATAAAAGAGATAATATAAATGTCCGTCTCTATTCCATGGCCATTAAGTGACCTGGAGAGTGTGTTAAACTGCTAAATAATTCCATGTGTGTCTTGAGTTGTAACCCTATCAGCTGCTATTCAATGTATGTAATCTAACAAATCAGTGTAAAGTAACATGATTAGCTGAACAAATGAATTGTGAATCAACAAATTACTATCCACAGTTATACAAGAAGTAGGTCATCCAACACTGGCAACTTTGAACGAAACCTGTATGTTCAGCATGTGAAATGTTCAGAAAATGTTTAGAAAGAGTTGGCTGTCAGTATAACCAAAGTGCTGGAACTATAACTTGATGAAGGGATATTTATGATATAGGCTTGTTGTATTATTGCCTCAATAATGAGACAAGCCTACATCATAAGTATCCCTTAGAATCCCATAAGTATTTAGGTTTAATAGCCATAACTTTATTAATGTAATTTTCAGAAAATAAATTAATATTACTGTGTGATGCTGACTGATATTCCACTCATTTGAAATTTATTAGTAGATGAAGAATGATTAATGAAGGAAGGAAGATCATTCTGTTATGATGGCAAGATATTCCACCCTGAACTTAAAATAGTCAACATTGTCAACATAGGATTATGTTGACAATTAAGACCGGGAACTCTTTTGCTACACAATACAGTTGTAAAATGTGACATTGCATGACTATATCAGTTAGCAATGGCAATTCTCGCAGTCCCAGTTACTGTTGTTAAATGAGGACAATGTGGGACATTAAGTGATGACTTCACATGACTACGACTTCCAACTTTCTGCCGGTTTCCTCAATTGATTGAAGGATAAAACAAATTTGCTGACAGCAGATCTAGCAGCATAGAATCAAGAAATGGAAATTTGTCCAAGTAAACCATTTATTTGTGGGAAGCTGGCACGGAATATCAGAAATCGCAAAAATGCCAAGGTTGTAATCAAGTAATATAGAGCTGCGGTGGTGCAGTGGTTAGAATGCAGTATTGCAAGCTAATTCTGCTGACTGCTAACTGTTCGATCATAACCAGCTCAAGGTTGACTCAGCCTTTCATCCTTCCAAGGTCAGTAAAATGAGAACCCAGTTTGTTGTGGGGCAATATGCTGACTCTGTAAACCACTTAGAGAGGGTTGTAAAGCAGTGTCATGTGGTATACAAGTCTAAGTGCTATTGCTATTGCTATGTGGCCACAGGGACACTACAAGGATTGGAACTCCATGGAGCTGTCGTAAGTTACCCTTGTTTAGTGCCATCATAACTGTGAATGGTTGCTGAATGAATGGCCATGACCTGTGAACTTGCACATTGCTCGATGATGTGTGTTTGTTGTCTGCTTATGAATTGATTCCCTGTGAATGTAATGAAAAGACTAACGTTACTCTACATCCTCAAGGTTAAATGGCATCTTTAAAAACTGACCTCTTCTCTATATATGCAATAATGTGTTTGTCTTTATACTTTTTTGATTTATGTTCATTTCCATTTGTTTTCCCTCTAGTTCTGTATCATATTAATGTACTTCCATTGTTTATTTTTATTGATTTATTTCTTTGTTGTTGTTATGCTTATATTTTTTAAATCATTTCCCCATTTTATTGTTGTAATTTGCCGAGAATAACCTCACAGCAACATAAATTTAACAAATAATAAATAAATACAAATGGTGTTTTTTTTAAAAGATTCTATCTATTTGACGATAGAACCTTGAAACAGATAATCCTTTAGAAGCCTTATGCTGGCTTTTGAGGATAGTTGGCTCATACCATAAATATGAAATGTTTTCCTAGTTCTGTTTTGTGTTTTCCTCTCCAATATTATTCTCCTGTGCTCCACTTAACAAGGTTGCTTTCACTATCAAGCTATTGACCTGTCTACTGTACGAGTTTAATGATAAATCTTTAATATTGTCATTGATATTAAAATTTTGCACTTAATATTTGGTGTAGTTTCTCAATAGAAACTCATCATTACTCTTCTCTCTTTCTCAAAAAAAAAATGAATAGAACTTCTCCAAAAGCATTACATAGACAAGCTATGAAATATCTTGTTTTCTTTCTTCAGTGCACTATGCTATATAAATGTAAAAAGAATTTATGATAGTTAATAAAATAAAATAAAATAAATAATCTGTATTTGTGAGATATGGTATATATGAGATTTGACATAGATTAAGTTGCAACATAGTTGCAATGCTCTTTGATCTTTTGTTATTTGACTTATGTGGTAATTAAATGGAATATTTTTATTTTTTATTAAATATGTTAAATTTTTCAATATTGGATATCTCATATCATTTCAGTGTTTCTTCTTAAAATGTCTTCGTCACTATTTCAAGTAAAACCTCTTGCCCATAGCATAGAAAAAGAGAATGTGACTTAGACACATTCCTTCACCGTTATTTAGAGTAGCTCAAAAATTATCCATTACTAACGTGGCTGGTGGAAATTTCCAGATATCTTTTCTCTTAATTCAGTGGAGGAAGAATCCATCTGCAGTTTTCTAAACTAGGAAAGACCCAGTTAAGATATTTGTTAAGTTTTGAATTAGTTCAAATTGATTTATTTAGTCAGAAAAAAGACAATAAGTTTATAGCTGAGTGAAAAACCCTGATGGATTTTTATGTAAAACAAAAAAAATGAACTTATGGTTTGTAGTTTTAATGATTACCTAGGACAGATTATAGAAACAAGAGTCATAACATAAATTTAGAGAAAGATGTAATTTTATAATTGTATCTAAAACTGCTGTAAAGAAGTTCAGAAACTACTTCTTTGTATCTTTTTTCTTTTTAACTTTTTTCTTTTTTTCTTGCGGATTTAGCTCTCTTGGGTCTTTCTTTTTCCTTTTTAATTCCTTTCTCTATATTAGTCTAAATGACTTTTTATCTTTAGAAAAATCACATTCCTCAGTAGAAAAGTATGTAACAAGATATATATCCCAATGTCTAAAAAGAACTTTCTCTACAGAACTATTTAAACAACTTGGTTCTGGAATAAAATATGGAAGGACTCAAAGAGTTCCATGTGAAGAAAGACTGCATCTAGGTGGTACACGAGCTTTTGAAAATTATTGAACCTGTTTGGTTGCATACTATATTCTGCAGAACGGGATATTAATTTCTTACTTAACAGTTAAGAAATATTGAGACACCCAGGTTAAATTAAAGACCACTCTGAAGAGAATGGGTTACACATTAGGATTGACTTCAGAGATGATAATTTATTCTGAACATATCCTACTTTTTGGTACAGTCAGACAACTAATCAGTAAAATTTATAGTATCTTGACCAAAAATTACACTCATGAAAATATTGTGAGTGTAGTTTCCTTTCCATGTATGGAACTGCAGAGTTGAGTGAATGGCCAAATCTATGATATGGAATTCTTACTATTACCCTTGCATGATTTTGGAACTTATACTTTTAAGAGTTTGTCTTCTCTTGCTATTTCCTTTTCTAAATCAGCTATTCCCCATCTACCATGTGTTCTGTAAAAACATGAATAGAGTTTTTCTTTGTTCTCTTCATGAAAACCAGGAGCAAATGTCACAAAACACGGTGAGAGAGCCTAATTATTTATCATGAAATATATATATGCACACAAAATGCATTTTGTTGAGGAACAGGCAACCATTGAGAGACAGTCCTTCTTAGTATCTTTTTTCCCTCACATACCCTTCTGTTTAAACACAGTACATTATCTACTTTTCCTTATGATAACAATGCTGTAAAGTAAGGTGGTCTAAATGAGCAATCCAAAAGACAGTGGGGATGGCCTTGGGACAGGAAAGAACTGCTACCAAGACAATGGTCAGATCAAAGATGATTGAGTCTGGAGCAGGAAGATAACTAGTAATCATCTCAGACAAGGCCCTGGTTCTCATAAAGGTGTGTGTGTATATTCAGGCTTACAAGATTCTGTTACTGTAGCTTTACAATAAAAGTAGAACTGGCCTACTTGATATTGGATTCCTAGTCTGATCAACCTTGAAGGGCTGACATTGCTTGGCACAAATCAACAAATGAGCTTCCATCCCTGAGGGTGGACTAGACTCCCCTCACCTTTTGATTCATTCATGTTGATTTCTTGGAGACTACTTGGACAAGTTTCTGCAGTTTTCTTGGAAAGGTTTTTCATATGTACTTTGGCCATTCCCTCTTTCCGAAGGCTGAGAGAAAGTGGTTAGTCCAAGGTCACCCAGCTGCTTTTGTGCCTACAGTGAGACTAGAATTACACAATCTCATGGTTTCTGATTCCTTAACACTAAACCAAACTTTCCCTCAGACTAGGAGGCAACTCTCTTAATCACAAAATAACATCTCTCATTCTGATTTCTGTTCAGTACATACAAATAGCTGTGCAACAGTTTGCTTCGAATATTCCAGGGCAATTTTTTTAATTAACCCTAATCTATTTCCAGGTGGATTTTAAATCTCAATTACATTAAGTGGCAGGTAATCAAGTGATGCAGATGGGACATTTCCAGGTAGCTGCTATCTTAATGCTGTGTATAAAACTAGAACAAGGAATATTCTGCTACAACGGTTTATGCAACTGCTACTGTTTCAAATATTGTCCATGAAGGAAGAGTCAATGACCATCTGGAACAGAAGTCTCCAACCTTGGTCCCTTTAAGGCTTGTTGGCTTCAACTCCCAGAATTCCCCCAGCCAGCCATGTTGAAGTTGAAGTTCACAAGCCTTAAAGGGATCAAGGTTGGAGACCTCTGATCTGGAATATACAAAGATGCACAACTGAAGCTTTGATCTGAATAAAAGTATCTCTGCAATAAATGTTAATTCCAAAGTATAATTAAAATGCAGTACCCTATAACTGTTCTCTTTTAACTGTTCAGTGGCACAAAAATGCAACTGAGATAATGAATTTGTGTGTTTCAAGAGACCTTGTTAATAACATTGGTTTAATATCTGAAAAGATGGCTGTTTAAGTATTTCGAATCACAGAGAATGCAAGAAATGTTTGTCATTCTGTTTAATGAATGTGACAGATGTTAACACAACTTCCTAAATCTTATGAATGTTATTCTTTTTCATCTCCGTGTGTAATGGTGTAGCAGAGAGCTTTGTAATCCAGATTTCCTGCCGAGTCAATAGGGGAGCATTGGAACATCTGATCCATCTGTACAATAGAAAAAGGAAGAGTTTAGCCAATGGATTTAAGCAGGACAAGGCCAAAGACTACTGCCAAGTGATTCTTCAGTCTCTAAAGTTGGAAACTGTAGAAGCCTGCCTATTAAAAATCCATGCTAGACTCAAAAAAAGCATACATCTTGTATATAGAAGTAACAAAACTAGAAGTTGCCATCTCAGGATTCTCCATAAAAGTTTTCACACAACTGAATTGCCATTTATTAGGACAAAAAGTAACTTCAACAAAATGAACTTACTCCATTAGCTACCTTCCACCTAAAGATAACACTAATGATTAACTAATTTTTCTAAAGAGCAATAATTTAGTGTTGCCACTAAGTGCATATTACATTAGCTATTGATAATAAGTACAAATGAGCTTAGAAGTTATCTGCACTTTCTTTAGTTTAAACTTATTTTCAGGAAGAGCCAGTCCTTTAGAGACTAAAGATTCCATAGCTCAGTGATCACATGTACATGTTGCAAACAGAAGCAAATTAACTTAATCTCTGGCAGACAGAGTTTAGCACCCCTCAGTTGAACAGCCGTTGCCATTTGATTTCAGCAGGGTGACGGGTGCTTCAGTGGATTGTATAAAGCAGCTTCATGGATCCTTACATTACCTTCAATGTTTTATTTATTCAAGTGTGTTACAATTGTGAAATTCCGGTTTAAATGAGTTTGGAACAATAGCTATTGTTTCAAGAAATGTGTTGGCATAAAATATTAATTGCTTGGCAAAACCCAGTAACAAATATCCCACCACAAGACTTAAAGAATTTGATTTTTAATTGGGATGATCCTTGCAGCATTTTAAAATGTTCCTCTCAACTTTAAAAAACAACATTCTTAAAAATACAGACCTCTTCTGTTGAAAACTTATCACCTTGTGACATCATTAAGCGTTTTATACTGTTGAAGAAACAAAGAAGAGGGTTGTAAAATTTTATACAGGGTTGCATGTAAAAAAATTACATGTGACCATTCCTATGGTTGCACCTTTCTTTCAATGAGGTAAGTACCTCTGAAGTTTTGTATATTATTTGCAATATATGTTTTATATGTCTGTGGGGGTGCCTTAATGTATTTGATTATTTAATGGCACCCTGGAAGACGTCTTTTTAGGTTAGAGATTTTCACTAAATATTACATCAGTTTTCACATTCCATGTTACATATATTATATGAATATCATATGAGTACATGAGCATGTATTCCATGAATATATGTTCATACATGTATTCAGGTTTGTCATGCTTTCTGTCTTAGTTGAACATGGTTATAAATACTGCTTTACAGGGGTTCACCTCCATCCTCATCCTGAAGATACAGTAATTCCAGGCACAGTACAATTGTCTCTTTTCTTATCAGATAAGAGCTAAAGAATTTCCTTATTGCCCAGTCTATATGTGCCATTTGTCTTTTAATTGAAGATTCTGATTATTTGTCAATAAGCTATCTTACTTCCTCCAAGGTACAAACACATGGACTATATACAAGACTTCCAAGTTGACAGCTATAGCCATTCAACTTAGAACATATCTAGATCAGATTGAGACCAGTTGCGAATCATCTTACCTGATTATTTCATTCAATATTTTTATATCCCAATCTCTTTGTTTTATTTGACATGGCCTTAGACTAAACAATCAACAATCAACTAAACTAGATTCATGTATATGTTATTGTTTTCTATTCAATTATTGTACTTTTATATCCTTTACTTCATTCATATTTGAATGTTATATATCTTATATTTATACACTTGTCAATTTATACATATGCATATTTATAGTCACTTTTAGGTTTTTCTATTGTTTTCTAGCCTTAGGGCTGTAATTGAAGTGGTTTGATTTGATATTCTCATTTAGCTCCTTTCTAGAAGGGGACATTTGCAGAAAGAGCTCAAATCAAAAGCAACAATCTGAGCAGATGTTTTAAAGAGACAGAGGCTTCTTCAGGGCATCTGCTTTCTAGCTGTTTAGAACTTTAAAAAGTTTATACCAAGGCTTTGAACTGAGAAAGAAGCTGAGAGCAATTTTCATTATTTAGGCATAACTTTTTGCACTTTAAATGATATTAGATTCTGGCCTAGACACAATCAGGCAGAAACCTGTTTAAATACCATCCTTGCTATGCGCACTACAAACCAACAGGATGAACTGCTTCACAGTAAGCAGGCTCTGTTGGTTTATTTTTTAACCTATTTTGTGTACCACCTGACTCCCAATGACCTTTTTGGCATCTAATACTTACTAATCCTTGTTAATATTGCCTTTTGCGTCTGGGTCAAACATTTTAAATGCATTCAGTATAGTGTCTTCGGTATCTGTACCTGTAGAAAATAATGAGATATAATTGGATTTGTTGGACTTCTTGTTCCTTTGGAGACTTCAAATGCTGGACTAGAAGACATAGCATCAGCTTCAGTTGCTTCCAATAAGATTGAGCTGCCTCACAAGACTAGGTGAAAAGACCTCAGCATTGTCTACGGTCCCTTGATGGATTGACAAATCATTAATCTATAGAAAGGGATTGTTTACAGGGAAAACAATTGCTTTGTTTGGAAAACTAAAATTGGGACAAGAGGAATTAGGAGCTTCAAGAGAAGTCCATTTCCAAACAAAATCAATTCATGTCTCTCTCGGTTTTCCAGCTTGGTACTCATTTTCCAAAACAAATTTGGTTGTAAACATAATATTGAACAATTTTAAGTGAAAATGCCACTACAAAATCCAAAAGTATATGGATGAATGTGGATTAGTTGACACCAAAAGTGGTGAAGACGGAATTTGGTAACCCCCAAAGTTTTCAACTTTTCCTATTCACTTTTATTTTTAGCCATTATTATTATTATAGGACAACCCTTTCAAATAAGCAAATTCTCAGGATTATTATTAAGATCTCATAGTCTTAATTCAGGAGAAGCAGGAAAATCTCAGGGTAGGCTTTGCAAAAGAAATATGGCTTTATAAGATAAGATAGTGCTAAACGTACCACTTAACTTTTCCCCAAATAGATTCAAAAACATGGTGAAATTAATAGGTCCTGTGGCTTCTTTAAGCATAGACTCTAATTCATCATCTTTGACATTTGTTTTACCTAAAATCAAACGAAGAAATTAATTGCATCTTTATTTAGCTTCATCAGATTTACATACATCTTGATGGTAAATTCTGCCAACTTTTATTAAGTGGATCAAAAAATAATTTTGCCAATTTCAAATAATTCCAATTTTCACATTCCCCTTCAATTTATATGCATCCTAAAATAACATAAAGAGTTCAAGTCATTAATAACAAAAAAAATTTAAAATGAAGTTATCTACAATTTCTTTCAATCAATGGAATATAGTTGGAAATAGATTGGGAAATTATTTTAATTAACATATATTATATTAATTATATTATATTATATTATGAGCAGAAAATACATTATCTGTTGCTCTACAAAGAGTCTGACTAAATTTAAACCTAATCTAATTACAATTTGTTTCTGTTGCTTGCATTCTTTCCAATTCTAAATATTATTGAATCAAATTACAGAAGAAAGGAAGAAAGATTGATTTTAAATTGAAGTGAAATAATTTCACAACACTTGCCCAATGATGCATAGGTATCTTTTAGGTCTTCTTTATCTATGAAGCCATCTCTGTTCTGATCAATTAGGGTGAATGCCTATTTAAAAAAAAGTATTTTGTATTATGTATCTATAGTTACTAATATCATCTCAATCCTAATCATATTTACTTCAATCTACATCCCATGTATTTCAGTAGATAGGATATTGGCATGAGAGCCTTTTCTATACGCCAACATTTGGAAAAGCAAAAATATGATGGTTAAGCTTATATTGAGAGTTGTAGACTTCAATTTTATTCTTATCAAAAACATTTAAACGTACATAAGCCAGGATTTAACCATGCTTTTTGAATATACATAATTGTCTGTATTTAACAATAGTACTAAGCCATAGTAAAAAAAACAACAGGATACTTTAGCATAAGATGTAAACACAGCCAATAGGTTTGTGGTTATATATCAACTAAAATGCTGCCTTTGCTCCCACCAACCAATTCTGAGAATTATGCTTTGATGTAGAGCACTGATAGTTCCATTAGGTTAGTCATTCCTCTTCAAGAATTAGAATTACAAATTATCCTATGGGAAGACATATTAACAAGAATGACATTATTAAATAAAACACAAAATTCCTGAATTTGGGGGGGAGAGTTCCCTTATATGGTAGACAGTCAGTCTGCAGATGATCTCATTTTTATATCATATTTTATATCTTTTTTTGTTTCCATCAACTGTTTTCTATCAGTATGATTTAGGCTTCAAGCTAATATACTGAAGGTTTTCTGGTAGTAAACCCTATTCAACAGAACAGGACACTTCTGTGCAAAGGATTTTACTATTTAAAAAGCACGTTAATGGGTTAATACCTCATAAAGATGTTAATACCATGACCTACTCTTCAAAGTTTACTTTGGTTCATCATTTTTGAGATGTTACTGCAAAGGCCCACACTGACCAACATCTGTAGGCTACTAACACTAATAAGGAAAGGAGAGAGAGAGAGAGAGAGAGAGAGACAGAGAGAGAGAGAGATACAGAGAGAGAGAGAGAGAGAGAGAGAGAGAGAGAGATAGAGAGAGAGAGAGAGAGAGAGAGAGAGAGAGAGAGAGAGAGAGAGAGAGAGAGAGAGAGACCCTGATTTAAGGAAAACTATGCAGATAAATATTTGTAGTGGAGATCTACTATTTTTTTAAGCCTGATAGCAAACCAGCTGTGTTGGATGACAATGAGCTAAATCTTATCTAGTTTTTATAATGGAAGTACTCCTCATGTTCAGTTTAAAAACATCCTAAAGGGGAATGTTAGGCAACATTTCCTGCCAATACATTACATTCTTACTTCCTTAAATTCTTGAATCTGTGTCTGTTCAAAATTGGAGAAAACATTAGAAGAAGCCCTTTGGGCACGTTTGGCACCCCCTTCCTTCTTTTTGGTTTTTCGGCTGGCCTGAAATGAAGAGAATTATAAATTCAGTTAGATCATATCTTGTTCTGATCAGGCAGCTAGATGTAGATAGAGCAGCTGATAATAATTCCCGGGTTATTGTCCTAAATAACAAAATGCAGCCTTGATGCTATAATGTTTTATACATACCATCCTGTACAAAAGCAACAGGATGTGCAAACTGTAGTTTGGAGTTGTACATGGAAAAAAGGCAGTTATAACTTTTTTTAAAAAAATCCTCTAAATATTTACCCTCTGAAGAGATTAACCAAATTTGTATTATGAAAACCATTCAAACATCATCTTTTATACAGGTTAAACTCACCATCTTTCCTGGAGAGATTCTTTGTTTCTCTGGGAAGCTGTCTGTATCAAACACTTCTTATATGTAGAGGAGGATCTTGTCTTTACAGATGGCATTCCCAAAGAAGATCTCAAATGCTGCAAGAAGCCTTAGCTCACTAGATGACTCCATACTTGGTCAGAACTTCAAGATACCTTCTATTCCCTGGTGAACAAGCAATAGTTCCTTGAAATTGTCTAGTAAGACATTCCTTCAACTGCTATGAGCTGCAATATCTATGGTGGTGAATTCAACTGTCACTCAAGCTATTTTTGTGTACCTTTTCAACTGATATATTATAGCATAGTAAGAACAGTTTCTCACTGGGCAGGGATTAAACAAGCATTAACTTTTAAAGAAAGATTTCTAAATTCTACTCCTGGATATTTTGAGAAATACATCTGAAAGATGCTAGATCAGGGAGGAGCCATTACTTGAGGATACAATTTGGCATGATTTGTTAGATTTGATTTTGTGCTTTTTTATTATTATAAACTAGAAACACAAAGAATTTTGAAGAATTCATCATGAACTTAGATAGGGTAGAGTAGACTTTGATTTGGGTGGTTTTGACTAAGTAAACAGGTTAACATATTCAGTCCCAGCTGTTGCTATTTAAAGCTAGATATCGCTTTGAATATCTGGGTTCACACAATATGGTAAATCATAAATCATCATCATCATCATCATCATCATTATTATTTTAATTTATGTACCATTCCTCTCCAGAAGGACTCAGGCCGGTGTACAGCCATAATAAAACACAAACATAAACAAATAGTAAAACCCCTTAAAAGTATTAAATAAATTGGCTGGATTAAGAATTAAAATTACCATAAATTTTTTTTTAAACCAAATTAAAATCAGAGAGAGGTCAGGACAACCCGGCTTGGGTAAATAGTAAGGTTTTAAGTGCCTGACAGAAGGCACAGAGATCAGTAATATTTCTTATTTCTGGGGGAAGTTCGTTCCAAAGGGCCAGAGCTGCCACAGAGAAGGCTCTCAGCATGGGAGTTGCCAGCCGGCATTGTCTGGCTGATGGCACCCTCAAGAGGCCCTCTCTGTGCGAGCATACTGGCCTGTGAGAGATATTAGCTGGTAGTAGGCGTTCCTGAAGATATCCTGGTCCCATGCCATGGAGCGCTTTAAAGGTCATAACCAAAACCTTGAAGCGCACCCGAAAGACCACAGGCAGACAGTGCAGCTCGCGGAGGAGGGGGGTCCCATGGGCACAGCCATTTAGGTTGTTTCCAAACCAATGACTTCAAGCATCACCTATCTAAAGATTTTTGCAGCTTTCCTATTTTTTCTTCCTTAATAGATTTTTTCTTGGTCAAAGAGGGGAAAAAATTCAGAACTATTAAGAAAAGAGGTTTTTTGGGGTAATATAACAATAGCAATAGCAGTTAGACTTATATACCACTCCACAGTGCTTTATAGCGCTCTCTAAGCAGTTTGCAGAAATCAGCATATTGCCTCGAACAGTCTGGGTCTTCATTTGACTGACCATGGAAGAATGGAAGGCTGAGTCAACCTTGAGCTAGTGCCAGTAAATTCAGCAGTTCAACTGCTGAACTTACTGGCAGCCGACTGGTAATAGAAGTAGAATGAAGTACTGCACTCTAACCACTGCGCCACTACAGCTCTTAATATGTAAATATTAATTCAGCAAATCGCATCACTTAAACTCCCATACACTAATGTTCCATGTTTTAAGTAGACCAATTATGCAATTAAAAAGCCTTAGAATCCCACCCTTTAAAACTGAAATTTCTCTTCTCTCCTGTGAAGGGGAAGGCAGATGCATGTAAAACCTGTGCCAAATCTTTCACTCTCTCCCTTACAGCGTTCACCAAATGTCTGACAGTTTATGAAAAGGGACAGCTGAGTGCTGGAGAAATGGGAGAGTTTAGGGTGTTGATATTGACATCACCTATATTTTCTTTTTTTCAAATATTGGGAAAGTGTGACAAGCAAATAGAGCAGGTGTGAGGTGTCAAGTGTCAAGTGGGCTTCCACAGAAGGATTAGCACCACATGAGGTCCTATAAATGTTTGGACAAATTAAATAAATATGTACAAGTAGAGCAAGAAATATAAGTCAGTCTTCATTCAATTGTTTTAAATCAGTTGTATACAATTCAAATAAGAATATTGTGAATATTGCCATTTTTCTTAATAGGGAAGGGCAAGTGGGATATGTTAGGAGAGACAAAAAGTTGTGTTTGGTGAAGTGCATGGTTAATCAGAGGGAGATTGATCAAAGAGGGTGGTCATCATTTCAGGCAGTATCTACTTTTAGCTTTGATCAACTTGTTTGGGGGAAACGACCTCCAGTGTTCTATCAAGGCTAAAGGAAAGATGTTCTGCAAATTGAAAGTGTTTCTGATCTAAGGCAGATAGGTTCATTGTATCTGCAGATGCTAAAATGTTATAAGAGAACTCTATAAGCATTGACTCCATTTGCTGTGCTCATTTGCTTCAAACTTTAATGAGCCTAACTGTATACTGTGATTGTTACAAAATTTATAGACAAATAAATAAGCTGTTCTGCACCAAATCTTTCTTGATCAAATCTGGAAGAACTCCCTAACCAAAAGTATTCTGTTCCAGTGATGGAAAACTATATTCGATCTTAGAAAAGAATTTCATTCTCCATGTATTCTTGACTTTACCTCAAAACCAAGTAAACCTTATTTTAACCGATTCGGCGGGTGCTTTATTCTCTATCGAAGGAGACAGGAAGCAATTTCTCCCTGAGTCTGCTCTTTTAAGCAGAAAGGCTTCAGATCCAGAAGTACCTCACTCCTGATCATATATGATATTCTTCCTTCCTGGTACTTCTCCTTGCAGATTGATTCAAAGAGAAGGATAAGATCTGGAAGCTTTACAGATAGGCAGGGTGGAAGATCCCATGCAGTTCTTCAAATGTCTTGGTTGTAGCTCCTAAAGACTGCCAATGTTCATTGCCAAATTGCAATATTGATTAATATGACGATGGGAAAAAGAGTAAAGATGCAATTGGAAAGTAACTATTAGTTTGCTTAATATTAATTGCATCCAAACAGAATAGAGTGCGGATTGATTTAGATTTTGCTTAAGTCACACCAACAATATTTATAAGGGAACTCATGGCAACTCCCTCAAAAGATATGCAGAGCTCTTAGTTTAGAAAAAGCACTGAAGCAGTTTGAGTGTATATCTTGGGGTGCTGCCTTAGCATTAGTTCAGCTCCTTGACTGGCTAAGTTTGAAACTGAATAATTGTTCTGTCTGGGATTTTTTTTTGAGCTAAGTTTTATATGTTAGTCCAGTGTTTCCTTGTAGAGACCCTGAGACTCAAAAAACCAATAATTGAAGACT
>JANHFO010002092.1:42348-53744 GCA_032468095.1 Pareas carinatus
ATTAAAAGGGGAGCAATAAAATAATTTCCCATATAAATAATTAAAATAATCTAATTCGAATGCAGAAGGACAAGGGCACGGCTATCCCAAGCCAGCTTGTTGGAACAAATGGGTCACATCATTAATCTGCTTACCTTGTATACAAATGTGCACACAAAGTCAATGAAACCAACTTGAAGTTTGGGGAGCTCAGCAGCTTTTCTTCTGTCCATCATAGGCTAGGAGAAAACAGCAATGGTTGTTTTTGAACAGGGATATTTCTTAAATCTTCTTAAGAAACAGAGTTTTGAAGCCTGAACTCTTATGTTGCTAAGAAACTTTTGGGCTTAAAGCATGCTATACAATGTGCTTTAAGTACAGATAGTCCTGGACTTACGAACACAATTGAGCTCAAAGGTTCTGTTGGCAAGTGAGACATTTGTTAAATGAGTTTTGTCCCATTTTACGACCTTTCTCGTCACAGTTTTTAAGTGAACCATTGCAGTTGTTATGTTAGTAACAGGGTTATTAAGTGTATCTGGATTCCCCATTGACTTTGTTCATAAGAAGGTCGCAAAAGGTGATCACTTGACTCCAGGACACTATAACCATCATAAATATGAATCAGTTGCCAAGCATCTGAATTTTGATCCCATGAGCATGGAGATGTTGTTACGGTCGTAAGTGTGAAAAACGATCGAAGTCCCTTCTTTCAGTGTCGTTGTAGCTTTGAACAGTCACTACTCTTGGGACAAGGAGAATGATTCTGAATCAGCAAAATGGAAGAGGAAAATAATCAGTCTTGAAAAAAAATGAGGTCATCTCAATCCAGTTTACTTTCTTCTCACATTGAATGGCTATTATTGGCAAAGGAGGAAAAGCATTTCTCTCTGTATATATATTTGTGGGACTCCCATTCAGTGACCACCACATTTACTCTTGAAATTGGGTGAACTGCCTACAAAAACCAGCTGTCCTTGAGAAACATTCCTTCTCACCCCCTTTGCCCATTTTAATGAAATATTACAGAGAGAAAGACGAGCCCCTTTTTTGTCTTTATCTGTCTTTGACTACAAAATGGAGTGAAAATATTGTTTCACCTGGAAAGGTCCCAAACTAGCTTCTAACAAGCCAGTTGTTTTGCATGTCCTGATGCCCACTGAATCAGGAATTGAACTAACTTTATAAGTCTAAACAAATAAATAAATAAATAAAATAAACTTTGACTTTTCCTCCTGCTGAGAGGACATTTGAAATGGAGGGCTGCCCACAGCATAAGATTTCACCTTCTAGGAGTAGAAAGGTTACTGGAGGGGGCACAGAAGAAGGCAGGAAGCAAATCAGTGACTATTATTTTTTAATGAACTTACAATAGGCTGTTGCTGAAGTACAGAAATTTCCAGATCTCCCTGTTCCCAGAATTCAGCTGCTACATATAAAGCCACCTGCATATAGAAGCAAACTTTTATGATGTTGGCATTCACATTTCACAACTCTTATTGTTTTCTCATTTTAGCAGTTATAAAATCATCTTATCACTCTCAATTCTCACTCATGGAAGCATTCTATGCGTTTGAGTGCTTCTCTGCTACCTGTGGTTTCCAAGGTTTATACGTATTCACATAAGGTCCTCGAGGTCAATGAGATTTTAAACCTCTAAAATTTGTAGAGTATTGCTTAATAATGTTCTTAAACACAACCTGTGACTATTACCTGTAAAAAAAAAGCCCAACAACTCAAATCTCTGGAACGTAATACTTTTCCACATCTGACTTGTTAAATAGATGTGTTAGACTGGTGGCAAATTGTGTGGATGGAATTTCTAATGTATGTGAGCTCCACTGTCTGGAAGACTACAGGTGGAAGTTGGATAGATTAAAGTGTTAAAGAAAAAACAGCAATCACATTATAAAATTTACATTGTCTTACTGGGGCAGGATCTGGCCTTGTCTTTAAGCTGTAGGACCAACACTTAATGCTTTGTTGGACACTACAAAAATTAAATGATTCAACTCTACGGTAAGGAAAACATACAATCCCCAGATTGCTCTTAATTTTTGAAGAATGGACACTGTGTGAAAGGCACCTGACCTTACTCTGGATTTCCCAGGGTTTTGCTATAGCAGATAAGTCACAGGCAGTCATCATCATCGCCCTGCAGAGAAGAAGCCAGAAGAAAAAACACAATAAGGGAATGTGTGTTTCTCTGTCCATGTGAATTCAGTCAAGCAGCAACACCATTGCACCCAAGCTAATTTCCAAGCATCTCTCCAGGGCAGATGCATGCATATCCTTAAGAGGATACCAGGAAGACCTGACCCAAAAGGAACCCACTGAGAAATAGGGAAATGTGCCTTGGGACAAAACTATCTAGTAGAGAGGAAAGAGAAACAGCTCTAGAAGGCTTGCATAGCTCCCTCAAGTGAATCTTAGGAGTCTGTATCAAAGTGCTCACGTCGTTTTATTCAAATTACATTTTTAAAATGTTGCTGTAATGAGAAATGGCATATTGATGTGTCAGAATAATATATTTTCCTCTCCTGACCCAGTGTTCAAATCATAGTCACACACAAGTCTGAGAAAGGATTTGACAAAACCTCCTCTTCTCATGTATTTCTGATGGTCAATATGCATAAATGTGTGTGTAGCCTCCAGGTAGCTTCTGGCCAAATTGCCCAAGTTCTTTAAGGTTTTATGACTATTATATTTTAATTTATAGCAACACTAGGAGTGTTAATTCCAAAAGTTAGAATTTTCCCATCCAATCCAAGTGGCTTAAATGAATACAGTGTATACTCTGCACTCAGAGAAATCCTTCCTAGGGAGAACACCGAAAACATAGCATCAATAATTCTCAACCGTCCATATTTTAATCCCCATCAATAACTCTTTTAAAGAATTTATGTCCTAACCAAATAGCCATTTTTTATAAAGAGACCTAACCTGTGTATACTTATATACATGTATATATGCCTATAAAAACATACCTGCATACAGGTAGTTCTCAGGTTATGACAGCAATTTACACCTGGTTTACTACAAATATCTAACCTGAGATAACATGCCCTTTTGTGTTTTTGATTGTTGCCTTTTATATATTTAGCTTTTTAAAAAGAGATCACTTACATAATAATCTCTTTCTTTGTGTTTTCCAGAGACAAATATTCAACCCACTTTTTCCGATCATCGTAGCCCTTTGACTCTTCAACAATTTTCTGAAACATTGTTCTCTTTCTTTAAAAAAAAAAGATTGCAAGCAATAAATAAGAAAAAAAACCAACTCCTTTATTGTGACTTGAGTACCCTCAAAGTCCACAGTAATTTCTTAGTAACGCCACACTACAAGTAGTCCTTGACTTACGACACTCCATCTAGCGACCACTCAAAGTGATAATAGCACTGAAAAAAATGCCTTGTGACAATTTTTCACATTTGCAACCGTTGTGGTGTCCCCGTGGTCATGTGATCGAAAATTCAAACACTTGGCAACTGACTTGTACTTATGAAGGTTGCAGTGTCCCAGGATCATGTGATCCCCTTTGGTGACCTTTTGACAAGCAAAGTCAATGGGGAAGCCAGATTCACTTAACCACTGAGTTGCTAACTTCACAACTGAAGTCATTCCTCTAACAACTGTGGCAAGAAAGGTCGTAAAATGGATCAAAACTGACTCAATGGTCTTGTTTAGCGACAGAAATGTTGGGCTCAATTGTCACCCTAAGTCAAGGACAAATCCTGGAAAGGAAAGAAATTTACATCACCCAAGAAGAAACTGCCTTTTGGGGCTCTGTTCATTCTGATATAGATTCAACACCCACAGCCTGTTTACCTATTAAAAATCAAACCAAAACCTCTCTTGAATATATGGACTGTCCATTGGATTAGCCCCAATATTGAAGCCGTGAAGCAGAATTTGCTATCCGTGAACTGTAAGCAATTTCCTGTTCTTTAGTGCTTAAGCTGCACACGTATCTTGGTACACCCTTGAATATTTTACAGACCCAAAGACAACAAAACATTGCCTTCATATCAGGAAATCAGGGTCTTCCTCAATATTTTGCAAGCTAATGCTACTCTGGGAGAGTAAACCAATCAGTCCATAGCTTGACTTTTCCCAGCACAATGAAATTATAGGCTATACTGTATGTAGAAAACACCACAATGTGATGTAGTGATTAAGATGTTGGATTAAAATCAGAGAAACATCCCTGGTCATGAAAGGTTACTGAGTCAGGGGTCTCCAACCTTAGTGACTTTATGACTTGTGGACTTCAACTCCCAGAATTGAAGGAATTCTGGCTGAGGAATTCTGGGAGTTGAAGTCCACAAGTCGTAAAGTCGCTATGGTTGGAGACCCCTGAATTGGGTGACTTTTAGCAAGTCACTCTCTCACCTTACCTCTATTACAGGTTACTTAGGGGATAAACTAAAGGAAAATTAACATAAAAGTTGCCATTTGAGTTCCTACTGGAAAGGAAGGTAACAATGGGTAAATCCAGCACCAGTCTAACAATTTTGGGCTTATTTTCTTCTCCAAATTATATTTCATATCCTCTCACTCCTGCCTTTGTTTTATTAAGTAGAACCTAACTGGAGCAGACCAAAAAAAATTTAGAATACCAAAACCACTTTACTATTTCTTTCCTATCTATTTTGTTTCACTCAAAATGTAGCAAAATTCCAAAGAATGATGTCAAACATGAGGGTTCCCTGTAGCAATCAACACATGATCAACTTACTTGAAATACAGTGCTAAGTCGGTCGCTATAATGGCAATATCCATTAAGTGATTTACATGTTCATACTGCCTCCGGTTGAGATTCTGGTATATATTCATGGACTAAAGGGGAGAAATGTATAAATCAGAGCGGAAGATTGAGTCTGCCAGGGATCAGATTGGGTACCTCTAACTTTTCTTAATGGTATCTTTCTTCAGCGTCTAGTTGTCAGGTGCAAAAGACCAAGGCTCTACATTGCATTCCAATTAAAATGATTTATTGCTCATGCCTATGCACAGGTATCTAGTCAACTAATAGCACTGTTTTGGGACTGGATAAGGGTTAACAGAATCAAAGAAGGGTTGGACTTAGATCTTTTGTGGCTACTAGAGACTCTAGGCTGATTCCTCTTTTGACCCCATCCCCTGGTTCTGCCACTCTTTCACCTACACTTCTATAATTTTTACATCAAGTAGATACTGAGAAGATGTACTAATCCTCTTTCATAGGTGCAAGGCTTAAAAATTTCTTACACACATACACATGAATTAGATAGATAGATATAAATATGTTACATCTCACACCTCATAATGAGTGTGGTTAATGGTTTCTCAGAAGCCAATGGAGAATTTTCCAAAACCAATGGAAAGTGATCAGATTAGTGCTGAACTGGACTTGTATTCAATGACCTCTATTATGCTGACTGCTAGGAATATAACACCAAACACCTTAATCATTTGGAAAGAATAAAATATAGCGGATCATTCATGTTCAGATACTGCCACTCAAACATGGCCTTTTCCAGTCCATTCTGCTATCCCCATCCAACTTTCCCAGTTTCCATTCCCGCCCCCCCCCCAATTGATCCATCATTCCATAACTATTGAACAGGGAGTTTTTATTAGTGTTTTATTCAGAAAAATTATTTCTTAAATGGGTGGATACATTTTTGGTTGTTCTCCAAATATTTTGAAGACTTGATTTTGAAGTGTGTTGATGTTTGTTATTCCTCAGGACACTAAATTTAGATAGTAAAGTCAAATTTTGAAATAGACTGAACTAGCTTAAATTCCCAATTAACTGGGTAAAGTGATCAACTAATGTTAAAGGTGTGTGTGCCTTGAGCGACTTGACAAAATGATTAATTGAACCTGATAGTTGCTGAATTGTCAATGTGCCAATGTTATTTTCTACTGACAGTATATTAGCATGAAAGTTAAATACAACCCCAAAGCAGGCTATACTATTTGAGAGCTGGAGGAATTGACTTCTATAAATCCTGTATCTGAGAAGGAAAAAGGGTTAATAGATTGCATTGCATTGTAATTGGTGCAGAATTTCAAGACAGTTATTAATTTGAATAAAATTTCAAGTTGTGTCTATTACCAATCACAATTTCATAAAAACAAAACATGAATCTACCCGGTTACTTCTGCCATGAAAAATATTGGTCACTCACCTCTTCTGAGAGCAGAAATTTGCCAAATTCCAAATGGTGTCTCTCTAGAATGGATGAGCCATGAAGTTTTGCTAAGGGATTTTGAGATCTGTGAGCAAACACATGGGAAAAATAAAGGATGGGGTAATTACAAGAATACCAAACACTTTATCCTCAGGCTTTGCAAATTATTGCTTTGGGACTGGAAGTACAAGAACAGCAACTAGATGTTGTTGTAATCTTTGATGATGAATGCTCTTACTAAATGGTGACTTTCTTGACTTGTGATATAACTCTATAACTATATTATAATCCATTGTGTTATGCTTCACTGATTCCAAGGCAGGTTACAAAGTTGTTTAAAACAACAACATGCAAACAATACAGAATGGAAACAATGAGAATATCAACTGTAAAATTCTAGGCAGCAAAATCAGCAAACAAACGTGAATATCCTTTAGAAGCATATATTTCACCACTGTACAGCTGAACATCTACTGTATCATTCTTTTTCTGTATACTTCTTTCTGCAAGGAGTGATAAATCCATGAGAGGAGAAATTTAAAAACGGTAATTTTGGAAATTTTTAAATATATATATTTATGGAGGTTATAAAGCATCAGAAATATAAGCAATGCTATAGCTGGATTTTTTATGAGGCACCTGTTTTTTTCCTGAGAACAGAAAGGTGTGAACTACTTCTTTTTTGCCTTTCAGCCCCAGACAAGGAGCTTTAGCCAACCTGTTGTTAGGCGACACACTTTTTTCATTTTTATGTAACAGCAAGAAGCTGGCAAAGAAAGAAAAGGAGTCTCAGATGGCCATTTCTAGCTTATTAGCTTTCATCAGCGAAACATAGCCTTTGATGGGATTCGAACCGGGGCTGGATTACATGTTAGGCTAATATCTTAGCCACTGAGCCATAGGCTCTTCCTCTCTTTGTTGGCTTGTAAACAGGGGATCTATCAGACTTTTTTTATGAGGCATCTGTTTTTTTTCTATAGCTATAGCTTATCAGATCCGGGCTGCAAAATCTGATGACCACAAAAAGATTTAGAAACTCTTTGATGCCATCTGGCGGTTTTCTGGATTATTGCATTCCACATCTGACGGGTGTTGGCAACATCTGCCCTCGGGGTTTAGGGTGTCTGGAACATCTGCCTCAGAAGCTTTCTATTTCTTCTTTTAAGCTGACAGTCAACTTGCTGCCAAGTAAAACATTGCTCACCTACTCTTCCCCCAGCACCATCTTTGTTTCCCAGAATGCCTCGCAGAAAATTAAAAAAATATTTACTGAAGTCTGACCCAGTACTGCAAGTTGCCTAGTGAACTCAAGAAAAAGGGAAAAGAGAATAATTTCAAATATCCTTTTACTACAAATCTGAGTCCACTACGGACGAGACTAGACTTCGGTTTTATCATGGTGCTTGCATTCATTCTTATGGTGGTGGGAGATCACTGTTAATGAACTGATGCTCCTGTCATCACCACTAAGACTTTTGCTTTTTGAGAATCTGTAATGGTCGGATCTGCCTTTGGAGCAGGTGAAGAACTAAAATATTTCATGAAGAGCTGGGTGCTAATTCTGCACACTTGAAAAAGTCTTGTGGATATACAAGAGGAAAATCAAACATTTCTGAAATGGCTAACTACTTTGGAGGAAAGAAGTTATAAATCTATTGTTTGTTTCAGGTTGCAATTTCTTAAGTTCTGTTTGTTGGGATTATTAAAAATAACTGGTGGTAATCCTCCGAACACATCCTCTGTCACATAGAAGCACATGATTCTCCATCAATCTCTAGGTAAATGCAGACGGTTTTCCCTATATGCAGGAAAAGTCATTTCACTTTTTGGGGGGGAGGGGGAGCAGCCTGTAGAATTTAATATGAAATCTATTCTGAATCAACAGATCGCCAATATAAATTGCATTGCTGATAAAAGAAGAGTACCTACTTCATCTGATAAAGATTGTTGGTTCCTCGGTGGTCAATATCATGACATAAAGCCGCAGTGACCATGGCAAAGGCTTCAAGATCTGTGTAGTACTGCTTCAATTTACCTGTCTATACAAAGAAAGTTAAGGAAAAAAAACCTCTCAGTTTTTTTTAAAAAAAATCCATTAGATTTAGCTTTTGTTTTGTTAGAATTTTTTTTAAAAGAAACCATGCAGACTGAATTTTCATTGCTATTCATTTTTTTTCTTTTCCATATATATATAAATACTGCCTCCCTAGCAAGCTGACACAGGAAGAGAACACCTGGCTTGGTGGTAGTGTATCTGCCTGGGATGCCAGACTTCCAGAGTTCAATTCCCAGTAAAACAAGGATGTGGCTAGCTGAAGAGAACTAATGGAGAAAGGTTTTTCCATGGACTGGAGGGGGCATGGCTTTGCCTGCTGCCTGCATCCAGCCAATGGGGCTTGGCTTGTTTGCATGGCCCGGTTGCTGGCATGCCGTGGGCCGGGGATTGGGGATCCCTGCTGTAGGGTTTCCTGCTTGAGCAGGGGGCTGGACTAGAAGACCTCCAAGGTCCCTTCCAACTCAAGATTCTTTCGGACTTTGAGGTTGCTTTCTGAAATGTTAGCAGTCTCTCTTACCCGTGTGTGGCCTGCAGATTTGCAGACCATCCCTTCCGTTCATGCAAAAATCAAGCTCTCTCCACGTGACAAATTTCCATTAAGGACCAGGTGCGACGTACGGTTATTTGACCTCCTGCAAATCCATCTGTTTGGCGGGACCCTAATTTTTCCAATTGATCAGGAAGGCGGCTGGAGTCGGCTTTATGAAATGCCTTTCTGAAGTCACCCAAAAAGAGCAGAGAGGAGCAGCCAAAGGCGACAAAGGGTCTAGAAGCTAAAACTGCACCATGAAGCATTAAGGGAAGCGGGTGTGCTCAGTCTAATGAGGAGAAAGGCCAGGGGTGATGTGATAATAGCTGTCTTCCGGTCCTTGAGGGTCTGTCACCGAGAGGAGGGGGTGGATTCTTCAGAGCACCCGGAGGCAGGACCAGAAGGAAGCAGGTGTAAGAGGATTCCAAAAAGATCCGGCCTAAGGAGAAATTTCCTGACTGCTAGTGCAGTTAATTGGTGGAAGGGCTTTCCTCCAGAGGTTGCTGGCAAACTCCGCCTACCTCCGCGGCCCACACGCGGCTAAGGTGGGCTGGAGCTGAGGCGGCCAGGGCTGGTTCCTCGCCGTCTCCAGGGCAGTACCGCAGACCGGATCTGGCCCCCATGCCTTGTGTTTGACATATATGGTATAGGGCCTCTTGCTTGAGCGGGGGGGTTAGACTAGAGGACCTCCAAGGTGCTTCCAACCCTGTTATTCTATCATACTGCTTGTCTTGTCCTCAGAAGTTGCCAGCAGAATTCACCTCGGCACACAATCTCTCATCTGGGTATTCAGAAATACTCAACACTCGGAGAAGAAACATCAGGCACATCTTGTGAGCTGAGTCAGACAAGTCCAGCGGTGCCCCACCGGCGGTGCTTCCAAGGGTTGGGATTATGGTATGCATAATTCTCAGCCAGGATGGCCGCAGTTGACGAACATATTGTGAGAAGGTTAGGTAAACCAAATCAAATTTTGCTGGACATTAGAGTTGATCTGGAGATTCGAAGTTGGATTTCGTTGGTCTTCATTACTGCGTCATATTGCTTCTTTTGAGAAACTTGACCACAGTGGGACAAGATCAGAGTCTGTTAGCAGCTTCTGGCTGCTATCTGCACAGTGTCGGAATCCGTTTGGGTCTCAAGTGTTAGTTGGGAAACCTGAGGACTAGAGTTTGACATTACCAAAGGAAAGGCCAGTTTGGGAAAAACTGGATTGTAGAAAGTTGGGTTGGTTCAGTTTTAATTCCTCCAGCCCTGGGGCATTATTTCATGCTGAAACCATCATTCTTCTGTTGAGTGTCATCAGCCAAATTTGCTTTTTCATGGTTTCTTTTCTCATATCCCCAACACGCTGAGAATAAATATGATTAAACGTTCTCTGTGTTTGAACATTTTTTTAATAGGATGGCGGATCCTTGGATCAAGTCTTGAAGAAGGCTGGCAGAATACCGGAGCAGATTCTGGGCAAAGTCAGCATTGCTGTAAGTATGTCGTTTGGGGAAACGAAATGCCTGATCCCAACGTGGGTGGTGCCACTGGGTAAAAGTCCAGACGGGAGGGGCTGCCGAGAACATCTTTAAGGCAAAGAGAAATGGAATTCCCCTCCCTCCCTCCCTCCCTCCCTCCCTTCCTTCCTTGTCCTTTCTTCTTCCTTCCTCTTCCTCTCTTATCCCTTCCTCCTTCTCCCCTTCCTGCTTCCTTCCTCCCTTCCTCCTTTCTTTTTCCCTCTTCCTTCCTCTTCCTCTCTTATTCCTTCCTCCTTCTCCCTTGCCATTCCTCCTCGTCTCTTCTTATTCCTTCCTCCTCCTCTCTCTCTTCCTCTGTTCTTCCTCCTTTCTTATTCCGTCTTCTTTCCTCCTCCCTTCTTCCTTCTCCCCTCTCCTTCCTCCTCCTTCCTCTTCTCCCTCTCTTCTTTTTCCTTCTTTCCACCTCCTCTCTTCTTCCTTCCTCCTTTTTTTCTTCCTCTTCTTCCGTCTTTGTTTTCCTTTTGAAATGAAGGCCTCAAATAAGGATCGGTTATGCAAGAGGCAGAACCAGGGACCCCCCCCCAAGGATTCAAAACCGTGCAGCAGCCTCTGTTTTATGCCTCCATCCCCCGGGAACACGTTTGCTGGGTCCTGCATCTCTCACAAAAAAAATGACTCACAGTGTCTTTGGAAGAGCTGTGAATTCATTACGAAAGACCCACCCAGATGGGTGAACATTTGTGGGTGCTGTTGCCAGAAGCCGAAGCCAATGGTGTTTAACAACAGCTCTCCATTCCTTGGCACACAATACGGATCGGGGTCACACACACAGAGAAAAACAGAAAAAAAATAATAAGTGGAAAAGACGTTCTCTGTCTATGTGTCTCTTTTTGCTTTCCATCTGTCATCATCAGCTGAAACCCAAAAAAAAAATAACTTCTCAGTTTTCCTAAAGGTTTAAGACAGTGTAAGATGGCCTGCTTCAATGTGCCTCAACCGTGTCAACTTTACGGTGCGTGGATGTTAACTCCCAGAATTCCTCAGCACTGGGAGTTGAAGTCCACCCATCTTTTTTTTTTCCGTTTCATAATATCTTTATTACTTACAACTTTAAAAACAACGTTTACATACATACACATACACATGTTTCCCCCATCAATTCATTCATTGAGAGTTCTTTAGTTTC
>JANHFO010002092.1:123289-135394 GCA_032468095.1 Pareas carinatus
CAATGCAGGTGAGTGCAAAAAACAGGGAGGGCAGGGCCAGACAAGGCCTCAAAACAACTGAGAAACCTAATGAGCCCTCTTTGCTCTTTTTTCACTGTTTGAATAAAGATTCTGGATAGACTTACAGTGTCTGGCTTTTCTCCCCCCCCCCAAAGCCTATTGCTCTCATTCTCTGCAAAAAAGCCAGAGGTGTGGGGGGAGGCTGAACAAGGTCTGCAAAGTGCTTTCGGATGCCTATCCTTTCCAAGGCCTCTCTTCCTCCATGGGGCATGTGCACCTAATTATACCAAACCGGTAGCAGAGCACGGGTACCAATAGCTAGTAATTATAATAAACCTAATCCCATTCGTGTCAATTATTTGTTCATGAATTTGACAATTGAATAATCAAAATGTATAGCATGTGTGAAATTCAAAGGCATCTATTTATCATAGATTGCATAAATCACAGTCTATGCAACTGTATATACTAGAAGAATCTTCCATATAGATCCCTCAGCCAGCTGAATTGACTTAAAAGATGAACTGGAGAATTAAGAAAAAACACCTTATAATTAGCCTTTTCTAACTTGGTGCATCCAAAGACATTCAATTATAACTAGAATTTGAAGTCAGCATGCAAAAGGAGTAAGAGAGATTCCTACATGTTGACTACAAACAAAGTGAGAAGTTACATGTCTAAAATATATCTATATACATGCATGTATATAATATTATTTGGAAATTTTAACTTCTGATATTGTTTGCTTTCTATAAAAAATCTCTCTCTCATCACTGAGATTGCCTTTTATGATATAAGAGCCTAAGATACTTTTTCTTATTTAAAAAAAACAAAAACTTTGGAAATTATGCAGAGGCCTAGATTTCATGCAAATATTAAACTTTGATGACTGTATGCTGGAAACACTTTTCGTTACTCTTTTAAGCAAATATGTTTAGTTTGTATTCTATTGTCTTTAGAAAGTTTAGATTAGTTAACTGAATACTTGCCACGTGCTGTGTTAAACAACATTAAACATATCACATGTAAGCAAATATTGAAATCTGTATCAGTTGAATACATCTCAAGTGACATGCCGACCATTAAGCAACTGTACCATATTGCAGAAATGTGAAATTTTCATACTACATAGTAACACAAGTAATGTACTGTGAGAAAATTATCATTACTATTTTTATCCCCCAAAATGATCAACTAAATATCCAAAATCTGCATATGGATGTAGTTAAATACACAATATGCTCTAGATATGTGAGAAGTGATGAGCCAGATCCTCACTCAGTCATGATTAAAATAAACTATTAAGATCTGTGATGTGAGTTAATCATAACTAGCTTAAATCCTGTTCTTAGCTGCATCTAAGTGTGGATCACATTAAATCATTATCATATATTTAAAATATATACATGGAACTAGTTCACGTGACATAGCTTGCTTATAATAGAACTTACACTGTTCTGGGCAAATGACAATTCCGTTGTATATTAAAGAAATCTTCAAGTTATATGACAGTGATATACATGGCAGGAGGAGGAGGGAAGAAGAAGGAGATCATCATCTCAACTCATCAGGCCTTGAGCTTGTAAGATTTGTATCTTGTAATTGATTGAACCAAGCTTTTCAGGACCAAGGACAGCTTCATAAAGAAAGATAAACATTTCAACCAACCCAATGTTGGCTACTGGCTGAATATGTGAGCCCCTCAAACATTACAGTAAGCAATAGCAAGGTTTTAATGTTGCCAGCTAGCTTTTATCAGTCCAATTGGAAAACTCTCATGTACAGAAAAACATAAACTCCAGATGCTGGTAGGCTGAATTCCTGTTCTTCAGACTCAACCCCCAGGTTCTGCTCTCTGTTTTCGGTATTTGATTCTTTCTGTCTTTCTTGCCTAAAGGCTAATTTTTTTTATGAAATCAGAAAGTGCCTTAGGTAGAGTCAAGTCCCAAGTTTCAGGCTTTGAGACAGGTGGAAGAGGAAGAAGTCGGTTGAGTAAGGAGCAAAACAGTACAGGGATATTTTTTGCTCCAACTGTATTGCAATCCTAAGGAGTCTAGTGCTTTTATGTAATCCCACTCCAATATCAAGTCTGGTATTTAATTTGAAAGCAAAAGGAGGAGAAACTTCAAAAGCTAGTACCCAAGGCAAAGGTTTTCAACTTGGGGTTCGTGGCAAGCTGTCAGGGGGTCCGCAGACAGGTCAAGAAAAATCTGGAAAAATAATATACATCAATTGTCGATTAATAATTAGCTGAACTTGTGGGAATGGGGTCCGCCGTGTAGCAACGACATGTTTTGAGGTCCGCAGCTTGAAAAAGGTTGAAAACCTCTGACTTAAGGGAACAATTCCCATCTATTTAGCACTGCTTAGGAATAGAGAGTCAGACACCCATATTTAATTTCAAGCAGCAGAAGGAAGCTCCATGTAGCTTTGTTGTTTTTTCTCCTTCCCCCAACAAAATCCCTCCAGTAGGTTTCTCAGCACTGAAAGCCAATAATTCTGCAAACAGACACCGCAAAATGCCTGTGAATAAGCAAGGCACACATAAGGACTCAGAAGTGAGAGTGGACAAAGAGAGCTTTCAAACCGATGAAAAGGATGCGGCCTCACATTTCCTGTTTCCCAGCCAGCCTAGCTCGTCTAGCTAATTCTCCATGCTTCCCTCGGCAACAGGGATAGAGAGGCGGGGAGAGAAAAGAAGAGACATGAAAATCAAGAGTCTTACAGCTTCCTGCCTGATGGAGGTATGTTTCTAAATTAACCTTCAGTATTATTCATTCTAGCATTCTAGGGAGCGAGGAAAAACAATAGCAGAAGCAAAACAAAGCAGGACTGTTTCAAAATATTTTTTTTAAATCAACAAACAAGCTCAAAAGGAATATATCTATACTGCCATTCTGTTGATACACTTCTGAATTCAGCCTCGGGCTATGGAAGCTGAAATGTGGCACCAGAGTTTATCTTTGGATTATCATTTTTGTAGTTTTTATTAATGCTTTAATTATTATTTTATTCACAGTATTGTTGCATATCTGTTTCTTACTGGATTGTAAGCCACTGTGAGTCCATTTGAATATGGCACTCCATAGAGATAATACATAAACAAATCTAGTAAATTCTGCTTTAAATGCGAGGTATAAATAAGATTCAATAGCCCTGCTTTTTAAAATACTGCTTCCTAGTATGGGAACGAATACTCAAATTTCTGGACTGAATACCTATGCTATTCAATTATAATACAACAGGGATTATTAGACAGTCAACTTTCACCAGGAATGGAAGTGTTAAAATTTTCCTTTGCAATATACCCTTTAGTCTAAAAAAGGAAAGTCCGTAGGTAGGGAGGAAAAAAAAGCAGGAATTAACCTTTAATGTTTAGCCTACAGTGGAAAAACAACATTATTTTGTTCTTAGTTAGGAAGGTATTATATTATTACATTATTAAAGTCTGAACCAGTGACTCAACCCTATTCTTGGTTAAAAATCAAAAGCAATCAATGAAATAACTATTTCACAAATTAAAAACTAACCATTGTCAGGTTAAATGTTATTTGAATGCAATAGCACAGAACGTTGAAAATGGCACCAAAGTTCTAAATTCCAGCAACAAGAGGTCAAGCAGTACATAAGAGTAACTTTTTAAGGGTAAAGCAATATAAATTCATTAATCAATAAACTAACTCCAAAACTACAGCCAGGGGAAGTTCTGGATATTTCAGTACAGCTCAAAAGATCTTTAGAGTGGTGAAAGGAAGCATTTCTATGAATAGATGCATTCCCATCACAGATATGGAAAAGGAAAAGTAGAATTCTTGAATTTTTTTCCCTTCGAAAATGGCTTTCTTGTTGTAAATGATCCCATTGCAATTTCATCCAAACCATAATTTGTAAGATTACATTTTGCAAAATACAAATTACAAAAAATTCCTTGACATGTCATTTAGATGGGTTGAAGAATCTGGAATGTGAAAGGAGAATTTTAATTATTTAGAATGCAAAATATGTTGCCCTTTTTAATGTATAAAATTATTTCTTTTGATCCAAGTTCAAATGTCTTGTGTCAAGACAGCATTATCTGTAAAGCAAACTAAATTTTACAAGGAATCACCCATGTTCCTTCATTTAGTAAGAATCTGCAACAGCAGTGGAAAAATGGAAACATCTTGAGTTTTATATAGCTACAATTTACATTAACCATAGTCGAGCAAACTACTTGGCATTATTTACATAACCCATAGCCAAGAAATGGCAATCTAGACCTTGCATCTTAACAAAAGGATTTCATAGCTTTGTTTTATTCTTAGCACAATTGTCCCATTTTATGGTTAGGCAGCATTGGAAGAGACTGATCCTCAACCCCCAAGAATGTCATATAGGGGGCATGTTTCAAGCTTATAATTTTGCTGTGGATAGAACATTGGGCAAGCTGTATATATTTACTACAAGAAAAAACAACAACTGGCGATCTCCAGGTGCAGACTGGGATCACAAATTTATTTTGCCTTCAGTGGACATTCTAATATTGAACAAGTTCAAACTGATCTTCCTCTATGGATCCAATGGCTGTCTTGAGCGTCCTAGGCTTCCCAAATCATCAACTGTCATCAACCCCCTTGATCACATTTTGGAGATTTATTGAAGATCATTCAACAAACTGGTCTTCCTGACCTTATTATCTCTTATGTAATATGCTTGATAGCATGGCACACTCTTATCAAGGCCACACTCCGATTAAGATTCTCATAGCCTTCTTTGAGGGCTCCAATGTTTGAAATTATCTGGCAGAAAACTCTAAGGTGCTCTTCCCTTAGCAAAGGGAGGGGGAGGGGCACCTGCCTTGAAGGAGCAGTGATGGATCCTCTCTAAGCTACAGAGGCTTACAGAGGATAATTGTGGCTTATAGCTGATAATTGGGAACCTGTGACATTGATCAAGTTCTCCAGGAGGAAACATAATATGTAGGAAGTAGCAAGAGAGGTGGGAATGTTGACGTGCTGTTGGATACCAGAGTCCCTACCAGGTAGCAAGTTATTATCTATGGGATTTTAACAATGAGAACTGTAAGTGGCTCTTGAAAGTCAAAGTGATAATGCTTTTGCCTGAGAAGAAGGGCTATGGCTGATATGATAGCAGTGTTCCAATATCTAAGGAGCTGCCACAAAGAAGAGGGTGAATGGGGGGAATCAACGTATTCTCCAAAACGCCTGAAGGCAGGACAAGAAGTAGTGGATGGAAACTAACCAAGGAAAGAAGCAACCTAGAACTAAAGGAGAAAATTCCTGACAGCTAGGACAAGTGGAACGGCTTGTCTCCAGAATTTATAAGTGTTCCATCACAGAAAATTTTAAAGAAGAGATTTGGACAACCACTTGTCTGAAATTGTATGGGGTTTCCTGCCTGAGTTGGGGGCTTGACTAGAAGACCTCCAAGATCACTTTCAACTCTGTTATTCTGAGATCAGAGCAAAGGAATGCACTATTGGCATGTGGGAAGGAAGTCAAATCTTCCCTGCCATTCAATCTTCCCTCCTTCCTCACATCCTCACAGTTATTTCCAGGGCAAAAGGTGAGAAATTACACTGAAAGAAAAGATAACAAACTTTACAAAGAAGTGGAGACAGGCCAAAGGTAGTAACTCATTCAGGTAAACATCCCTTTTAGGATAAACAAAAATTTCCTCCCTCTGTGTCACTGCAAACTCTAACCGCAATGTCACTTAAGCAGGAAGCCAGTTGATATGGCAAATGAGCGGGGAAACGCCCCGAAGCTCAGCAGGTTGCCTAAAGCACCAAGCACATCCTTTTGGCCATCCAGCTAATTAGTTTCCAATAATTCCTAGTGGGCAGGTTCAAGGAAAAGGTATAAATTACATGACAAGATGAATGTACTTCATGATTATGAATGTATTTATGCTTATGTACTTTATGATTATGAACGTATCTTATGATTGCAATCAGTTTATTGTACGTATGTAGGTATAGAGCATGTACACCTGAGACAAATTCCTTGTGTGTCCAAATACACTTGGCAAAATAAATTCTGATTCTGATATAACTCTTGCAACCTTTAATTGCTGCACTTCACATTACACTATTGAATAAATTTCACTCCTTCCTCAAGCAACTTGCCCTGTGTGTTGTATGGAGGACCCGGACTAAATTTGAACCCAGAACTTTCTTCTAACAAGCCATTCTCTCCAACTTGGTGCTGTCCTCACATTCTAAAGTAGAACTTGCATTCTTCCATCAGCCAAAGCACCAGAAGTCAGAGGCAGTTATAACTTAACGCCCCTTCAAAACTGATACACTTCTCATTCAGAAGTTTATACACCCATTTTTTTTGAGTTAACATGTAAACCAGCAAATTAATTTGAAAATGGGATGGACCAGATCAGGAGCTGGAAAGGAAAATATTTCCAGATATATTCTTACAAGAGAAAGGGTTGGGCAACAGATCAGAAGATTCCTGACTTGTTTCAAGCCATCTCCCTTTTCTCCTGAACATGTGGCCCACAGCAGAGCATGCAGTCATGAACACACACATAGATGCAATATGACAGAAGAGCAGCAACAGATGTGCACAGACCCAGTTATGTTACAAAGGAAAAAAATGCAGACACTTTCTATGGTCATAGTAATAAAGCGACTAGAAACCATTTAAAAAGTCATGCTTTGCATGCTTTCCCAAGAAAACCATTACACAGAAGAAACATCAACCAGGAAATGAAAAACATTCAGCTCTATCTAATCTAAAACTCTAGCTCTCAAACATTACATTGAACATTTATTTAAATAGTGGTGGTGAACTTTGCTTAGTTGGGTTTTCGCCTATCTGCAATGATAAGGCAAAAAAAATCACCAAAAGGTATATCAATAAATATTTATTATTGTACGTAATCAGTGTGTTAATTTGTTTTCCTTCAATTATTCCAATAGATTGAAATATTAAGTTCAGTTATTTTTTCACGTAAATTATTTTGTTTTTAACCTAAATCTATTTGCATTGGTGTGGCATCCGCAATATCTTTTCATTTCAGAGTGTCTCATCTTAGTACTACCAACAACTAACATGTATTTCCCCAAAACTGCTGCCCTTCAGATGAATATAGTTACAACTCACATCAATTCCCATGCTTGCTATTAACTTGATAATAAATAGGACAACACAGTCGTGCAAAAGATAAGTAGTTATTAATCCACTCAACTTCTAGTGGTTATTTATGCACTAGAATGGCATATGTAAAAGGTAATGATTCAGTAAACTTAATATTAAAATAAGCAAAAATTCTCAGACATATATTTAGCCAATTTAACAGGAATATAAAATATGAGAATCTAGATGAATAATATATTCAGACTATGAGTATAACTAATTGCTCAAAAACAGCTAATATTTTGCTGTTCATCTAGTTATTTTGAGAGTAATCAAAATACTAAATACAAGACTGATTAGCTAAACGTTTGATTAGTTCCAATGCCAAGAAAAACAAAATATCAAATATGGGTTATGTCTTCGCATCAATGTAATTACATATTCCGTCACATTAGTTCTAATTGACACCTGAAATTATTGCCTAGGATACTTAGTTTAAATTTCTGCAATTTTCTTACATATTCTGTCATAGAGGAAATACCAGTTTTATTTATCACTCAGAATTCTGTGGCATATGTTATCCTGTGAATTTTGGATTAGACTAATATTTTTATTATTTACTGGCTAGCCATCTTACTGCAGGGTAACTCTGGACAGATTACAATATTAAAACATAAAGCTACAATAAAAAGAATACTACAAAACTATAAAAATACAAAATATGTAAGTAATATATGTTACTTTAATATGGATTTTTGAATTTTCTATTTAAAGTACATGAAGTTGTATCTTGGAATGTAGCCTTGTTTCAATTATAGCCACCATTGTTAAAACAGATCTAATCCTTGCCATCTAAATACTTCAGAATGTCTTGTTGATTTTCCACTAGACTAAGCCAGCTACGTGTGCATCATTATGAAAATAAGCACAAGAGGTTTTCTGAAAGGTTCATCAGGAAAGCGAACCACGTTACTGGGGTTGCCCTTTAATTCACAGCTTCTTCCAGTTAGAAAACTATTGGGGTGGAGGGGACTGGATCAATTATTACACAGTCTATGCTTTAAAGGAATATTGCTCGTTTAATATTTACCATTAAACTCAAACAATTTAAAAGAAGATTTGGAAGAAGGCAAGACGAAACATGAAGAAGCTTCAGATTGTACTTTGTATTCCTTCGTTCATGCTCTTCAATCTTTACCTAACTCTGACTATTGCATGTTTGTGTTACCGCCTACATGTATTAAAAGGTATCTTCTACAGTTTTTAGTGCTGACTTGCTCTGATGCAGTGGACCAGGAAGGCAGTGAGATTTAAGTGGGCTTTCATTTATCATACCTACACTGCAGAACAAGACAAGTAAGATTAAAGCTTTACTCCCCACATTTCACAGATGAAGAAACTCCATGTTAGTGCAGCAGCAGATTCATTAGAGCAAGGAATGAAGATCTTTTTTAAAATCAGAAGAAATAGGCTTTTTTAATGGAGTGCAAGATTTTATACTCCTATGGCTATTTGCATTTGGTATTTTGCATGATGTGTAGCCCAGTTCCTTTTGAATAAACTTCAAGAGGATCCTTAAAAATAAGTGAAAAAAAAGAAGAATTAGTCTATTTTCAAAGTTGGAACCTATTTTATAAATGGTTCAAAAGAAGAATGAAGGAGTAGGAATCAAATTGTATTAGAAAAGGATAAGACTGTATTTGATCATTTTTAAAGTTAACAAATTGTACTCAGACAGTTGATTTATGTTGAAATATTTACTATGTTTTATTATAAATAATAATAATAATAAAATAAAGTGGGGGGAAGTGAAATATTCCTAAGAACAATTGCCGTTGAGAATTTACTATATGCAATATTTTTTTAAAATAAAAATCTTAAGTGCAGTTTTCTTTTCAATAAAGACCTTCGCCCAGTTTTGCTCAACGAGGAGTTCTAGACACTCTCTTCATTATAATGGACTGTACAAAGTCATGAGACTTGCATAGCATTTCTGTTAATTATTATAAATATGTACTGTTAATAGTATAAGTCAGTGGTTCTCAACCTGGGGGGACAGAATGTCATCACAAGGGGTTCCACGAAGAAAAAAATGTTATGATTTAAGTCTTAAGCTAAGCCTTGGGAATTCATGGACATGGTCCGTGGCCACAAAAGGTACGGTGTATTACATCGATTATAAAACACCAATCATAAGATGCAGCCTTATTTTTCTAAGTTAGAAATAAAAAAATAAAAAAACCTTTACCTTGATAAGAACGCCATCAAATATAAGTTGCATCATGAATACAGAGACACCAAAATACAAAAAAAACACCATGTGTCTTATAACTGATGTAATACGGCGTTCAAATGAGGTCCGTAGTAAAGAAAAGGTTGAGAACTACTGGTATAAGCAATCCTTATCCCAATTTAATTCAGCCTTAGAGTTCAATAACTTTGCTTTAAGTATGCAGTTCCATGGTTCTTTCAAAGTGGAAGATGAGTTCATTCGTTTTATTATTTTATTTTATTATTTAATCTTTATTAGCTAAGAGTTCATGTTATCACTTATGGCACTGTATAGTGTCAAATGCTCTTTCTTCCTATTCCCTCATGTATCGATGCTCAGTTCACTTAAAGCTGGGGAATAATTAAGACCTGTTGACTGATTGTCTACTTGTGGAGCTTAGAAAATCATAATAATAATTATTTTCTGTTTTGCATTTGTGCTTCCATTTTGCTTTTAATATAGGATTATAAATACTGTAAGAGTCTGGCTAAGGCTGAGCAAAAATATATAATATAAATATTATCCCTGTACGGAGATGTGTAGATCAAAGGTTGACCTGAAAACAGATTATTTGGTGCACTAAACATCTGGTGGCTGCAATGAGATTTTTAATTAGTTGCTCCTAAACAATGTGCTGTATTTGTTCTGAATCGGTCCCTGATTTATTCAAAATAAAAAAACCAGACTGCTTATGTTTTTATCATGAAGACCCAGAATAAGGTGATAAACGCAAAACACTTACTGTTGTGAAGTAACCCTAAGAATAGGCGCTTGTGGATTATATATAGATTATAAAACCCATATTTGCAACCTGAGTATCCCAAAATTTAATAGCAAAATCCCTGTATTTTGTCCAATTTCAACACACACACACACACACACACACACCATGTACAAAACAGATGCTTCTCTGTTCATTAGGGAATGGGGGGGATATATAAACCTGATGGCACCCAAAATACCACAGTCAAAATCTGTGGATTTACCATTTTCATTTGATTGAAAAAAATACACTTGAGTTTGAAAATAAGAACAGTATAGTAAAAAAATGAAGTTTCATCCTAAGTCATTGCGGTCATTAAGAGGATCACCATATGACCCGACTCAATTTTACTGAGTTACTGCGATTGTTAAGCAAACCATGGGGTAAAATGAATCCGTTCTCCCGAATGGGCATTTTTGATAGAAATTGGCCAAAAAACAAAAACCATTGCAAATTGCAAATCTTGTGACTTTGGGATACTGCAATCAGTTATAAATGTGAGCCAGTTGCCTTGTGCTCAAAATGTGATTATATGACTGGGGGGGGGGGTTGTGGCAATCATAGCTTTAAGAATAGGTTACAGATACCTTTTTGAAACTCTGTTGTAACTTCAACTGGCCACTAACCAATTCATCGTCACTTAGCAGATTTACATCCCGTCTTTCATAAGTATTGTTTTTTTATAATAATAATAAAAAATCATTGACAAAAATAACCATTTGAAACCTCCCAGGTGGCTTCCAAAAAGCAATGGAGGAATCGGGATTTGCTTAACAACCGTGCGATTCACTTAGCAACCGCCTTGCTTAATGACAGAAGTTCCAATGCCAATTGTGGTTGAAAGTCGAGGACTGCCTATATTGCTTCAAAGCTGTGCGACAAGTTTCTCGTCAAGGCTTCTACTGTTCACAATGGTTTGTTTAAACCAGATGAAGCAGTACGGTATGTAGTTATGACCACCGTAAAAATAATAATAATACAGAATTGGTTTTCTTGCCTCCACTATTACAGCAAAGTTAATATTTTAAAATGTTGGTTTAACTGACCCCGAATCAGTCTGATTAAGGCACATGTTGAATAAAAATAATAATGAACATTCAAATAACGCATCTGTTTGCTTGAGTGCTCCCATATAAGAAAGTTGCAATGATTGCTCCATTTTCAAACAGTCACCTTTTTAAATCACAGGAAGCGATTAAAGCCGGTCCAGAATGAAACGAGAAATGGAAACAGTCACAACAGAAAATGGATCTCTTCTCCAGTTTTACATGGAAAGGAAGATTCCTGAAAAGGTCAGCAAAAGAGCAGCTATCAAGAACCAATTAAGAAAAAAATGTTCCTGCAGCATGAAAACAGCAAGAAAAGCCATTCTGGATTTCTTTCCCGTGTTACAGTGGCTTCCCAAATACAACTGCAAAGAATACATCTGGGGAGATGTAATGTCGGGACTGATCATTGGGATCATTTTAGTTCCTCAAGCAATAGCCTATTCCTTGTTGGCTGGTCTGAAGCCCATTTACAGCCTTTACACCTCGTTCTTTGCCAACATCATTTATTTTCTCATGGGCACCTCCAGACACGTGTCCGTGGGCATTTTCAGCTTATTAAGCTTAATGGTTGGACAGGTTGTGGATCGAGAATTGTTGCTGGCAGGATTCAACTTAAACGATGACCCCCAGCAAGGTGTGGATGACCAAGTCCATCTGAATGTCACCCTCTACAATTTTAGCCTTGGGATGACGAACAATGAATGTGGGAAAGAATGCTATGCCATTGGGGTAGCTACAGCACTGACCTTCATGGCTGGAGTTTATCAGGTATGATCATTCCCTACCATTCCTCAACCCATATAGATTGGCAAATGTAAACTTAAAGTGTGGTCCATTTTAAGAGGCAAACATTTGTTTGTTTGTTTGTTTAATCATTCATCAATTCAGTCTATCCCAGAGGTCTCCAACCTTGGTCCCTTTAAGGTTTGT
>JANHFO010002092.1:173458-191257 GCA_032468095.1 Pareas carinatus
TCTTTTGGAAGTAGAAAGCATGCAAAGAAGAGCAACAAAGATAGTAAGAGGTCTGGAGGCTAAACTGTATGATGAACGATTGAGGGAAACTAGGTATGTCTAGTCTATCAAAGAGAAGGATTAGGAGAGAGATGGTGGCAGTCTTCCAGTACCTGGGGAGGGCTGTCACAGAATGGATCGACCTATTCACCAAAGCACCAGAAGGCAAGGCAAGAAAGGACAGATGGAAATTAACCAAGGGGAGAAGCAACCTAAAACTAAGGAGGAATTTCCTGGCAGTTAGAAGAATCAGCCAGGGGAATGGCTTACCTCCAGAAGTTGTGAGTGCTCCATCACTGGAAGTATTCAAGAAGAGACTGATCTGCATTTGTTCCAAATGGCATAGCAGGATGAACTAGAAGATCTCCAAGATACTTTCCAATCCTATCATTCCATGTTTTATTTGGAGAGACAATCTACAGCCACATCAATAGAAGATTGGGGAAACATTACTGAAGGTAAGGCATTAATAACAGAAGCAGGCTTCGAAATAAATTCCCTAAGATAAGCTTCTTAGATCCGTGATACATGGCCTGCTTTTATTTACTAGCAATATTTTTTTCTAATAGAACAAGGAAATATGAGACTTGGGTCAATAAAAGAATGATAGTAGTTAAAGACGTTAAGGGCTTAAAAAAGGTTTTCTACCTTTTACAAGCTGCGGACTTCAAAACATGTCACTGCTACATGGAGGACCCCATTCCCACAAATTCAACTAATTGCTAATTGACAATTCACGTATATTTTTCCAAATTTTTCTTGACCTTATGTGGACAGCCTGGCAACTCACCACGGAGCCCAAGGGGTCCCCAGATCACAGTTTGAAAGCCTTTAACTTAAATGACATGTGAAACTTGAAGAGAGCATTTGATTTGCTATGTGTTATTTAAAGCTCTATTTATGTCAGCAAAGAGGTTGACGTAGATGCCTTCCAGAAGATAAAATCAAATCTATAGATCAAACCTAGATTAGCAATGGGAACATGTTCTTAAAACTTTGGAATTACGATGCCGAAGATAACTGCCTATAAAACAGAATAAGATTCACCCAAAATGTGCAAAATATATGTCCTGAGCATGCCAAGACAGCTTTCACTGATAAAGCAGATAAAACATGGATAAATGCCAAAATAAGAATTTAAGCTGAAGTTTCTCATTTCAGGTTCTCTCTATATTTGGGAAATTAAATTTAAAAAAATCCCTCCCCCAATTCTATACTACAGTCATTTCCAGCCCCTTTTTCATCTATTAACGATTAAGCCAAAAAAATAATCTATGAAATCTGATTATGTAACAAAACTGGTTTGGCATTAGAGAGAGAGGCTTGCTCGTTGTTTTATGCAATGAGATCAGCCTGGAAATTGGAAGAGAGCTTTCCATAAATAGACACATTACTTATCACAGCCAATTGGAGATAACCTGAAATGGGATGATGTCATGATATTAGTAGCCGATCAGGTTAAACTATATGATATCATTTGAATAGATTAGGAACCTCGTGAAATTATGCGTTTTTCTCCCCTCTTTCTCCAGCAATGGGGAGAAGGAAAGCAAACACATCTTTCTGCTTGTTTTTAAATGAAATTATTGTTCTTATTTTAGCACTTCAAATGGAATATTTTTGATTTTGGAACTTTCAGATAAAGGATTTGTAAAGGGGAAAGAAGGAAGTGGAAGTCAAAATTGTATGAATGAGCTGTAAGACAACATGTTTGTTGGAAAATGTATAAATAAAACACACATACACACACACACGCACACACCTATTTGTTTGAATGTCCTTGGAGCCACAGCCCCAAAAAGGGAGTAATTTTATCTCTGAATGTTCCTGTGTGCAGAAGAAAACAACAGAAATAAAGACGTCAACTTTTTGGAGGGGTGACGCAAGAAGAACATGCTTTACAAACCATGAATAATAACCATGAATAAGGAGGCGTTTTGAAATTTCTGGGAGAAGAGGAAGCATATTTCATCTCACCTGTGAGAGAGATAAGTCCAGGTCCTCCTCAACTTACGACCACAACTGAGTCCAAAATTTGTCTTGCTAAGTGAGAAATGTGTTGAGTGAACCTTGCCCTGCTTTACGACTTTTCTCGCCACATTTGTTAAGTCAATCACTGCAGTTCTTAAATTAGCAACGCGGCTGTTAAGTGAATCTGGCTTCCCCATTAACTTTGCTTGTCAGAAGGTCTCAAAAGGTGATCACATGACCCCGGGACAGTGCAACCGTCATAAATATGAGTCAGTCGCCAAGCTGTTTATTTAGTAGGTGAATAAAATAAAGATTTCTGTCTCTGCCCACCACGTGCCTTGCCCCATCAGATCTGACTTACTTATTTTAAAATACTATTTTTTGAAGCATTGCAAAGCAAAACAGTATAAAGTGTAATCCACATTTCTAGCAACGTTTGGAAACGTGACTGTCTGTCCTCAAAGAGACAAAAGTTAGTATAAATGGCTTTGAGCGAGAAGAGTCTCAGCAGTTAGGTATATTCAAGTAGATTTGTATACTGCACGAGCCAAAAAAAAAAGAGCTGTGAAAATAATTGTGGACTGCTCACACCCCTCACCCCTGGACACAATCTGTTTAAACTTCTTCCCTCTGGACGCCAATACAGGACATTGCAAACCAAAACAACTAGACACAAGGACAGTTTCTTCCCTCATGTCATCAACCTGCTAAACAATTAACTTCCACAACACTGTCAAATTATCTACTGGGAATATATCATTATCACCCTTCTCATCTTTCCTATTACTTATTACCTATTACAGTATATGTTTTCTTATTTGTATGATAATCAACTTGTTGCTTACATCTTACAATATATAATAGTTGTGTCATTTAGTATCCTAGTTTGTAGATTGATTATTAGCATTCTATGACTGTTCAAATATAGACCGTTCCAAACCTATAAAAAAAAATGTATAGTATGGCATGATGAATGTGTTTGTGACAAGTTTGTTTGTATGTGACAAATATAGTTGATTATTAGTATTCTATCACTGTTCAAATATAAACCATCCCAAACCTACCAAAAAATTGTATAGTATGACACGATGAATGTATTTGTGACAAGTTTTGTCACAAATGTTTTGACATGTGTTGTGACATGATGATTGCACTTTATAACGTGATGACATGATGAATGTACTTTATGATTATGAATGTAATTATGATAAGGATTGCGGTTTGTTGATTGCACCTGATACGTACCTGGCTTGATGAATGTACTTTATGATTATGAAGATATCTTATGAATGCAATCATTGTTTGTCAATTATAGCCTGAATGTAAGAATAGACATGTACAACGGAGACGAATTCCTTGTGTGTCCAGACACACTTGGCGAGAAAATTCTATTCTATTCTATTCTATTCTATTCTATTCTATTCTATTCTATTCTATGTCAATCTATTGCACCTATTCCTTTGAAAAATATAGCCATCCCCTGCTAACCATAAGTCTATAAAATGCTGGGGAAAAGGAAGAAGGCAGCTTGATCCTTGATGGAAGCTAACGGTCAGAGATGTAAGGGCCCTTGGTTATCTCTGTGCTTGGTGGTTTTCTTGTATCATTCCATGTTAGCACTGATGATGTTACCTATTTGTTAATGAAATGTCTGCAAGAAAACCAACAAGCTCAGAGAGCACCAAGGAACCCACAGTTCAATCCTGAGTGACAAATATTCACTTATATCGGTAGTTTGAGCTTTATATCTAGCACTTACCCCTACAATATCACCAGAGTTTGGATTCACATTGAAGTTATTGGGTTGAGAATTATGGTCTTTGTCTTAGAGTTTTGTAACAGAGTTGACATCTGTTTAGTTAAATCTGGTTTAAAAATCCAAACCAAGGCCTGTTGTGGTACTGCCATACTTTGTTTTCTTTATATAATCAAAAGGTTGATAGAAACCATTTAGGCTACTGAGACAAATTCCAGCTTTCTTGCAATGAATTGTTGAGCCACTCTTGCTATATGAACACATTCAGGAAAGGGAGGGGACTACCATTCCTCAAATATTTTGTTTGTAAAACTGCTGTGACTTGTTGGAAGTTACTTTTTTCACTTAGTTGGAATGTGCCTTCTTATCTCTTAAATCCATTATCCTGGATCTTGCATTCTGACGTGATCTTCTATGTTTTGCCCTTTCAAAGATCTGAAGACTGCTTTTGTCATCTTCCGTCTTGGCCTGCACTTTTCAGAATACAGAACGACAGATTTGGAAGGGACCTAGTAGGTCACCTAATCCAACCCCCTGCTCAAGCAGGAGACGCCATACCATTTTTGACACAGACGTGTCCAGTTTCTTTAGACTTTAGGGCTAGAATTAGGACTGGTTTCAAGTCCTTTGGTGACCCTCATTGCTCTTCTCTGAAGCTGTCCCAGTTGCCCTCAATCCTTTCCTTTTTTTGTAACAGAAGCTCTTTTGCTAAACTTCTTTCCTTCACTTTGCCCATATAAAATGCATCTTCCTTTGTCTAACTTAGTGCGAACGTGTTCAAATATGATTTAGATCACTTGTATGATTGACATTACAGTAATCAATACTGTGTGCTTATTATGGCTGTCAAAAAATGTGGTTGTTTTTTTTAAAAAAAATCTGCTTTGATGTTATGTCTATATTCAGCCAGGATATTCTATGTAATAGCAAAACAAAAGAACATGACTGCTGTCAATAACCCCAATACCTCCAATAGATAACAAGAAGAATACAAAATGCAAAGAAAAACAAAACCAGGAAAGTTATATTGTCAATGAGATCAAGTCAGAATGAATTCTACAAAAAAACAAAGCAAGATTTTGCCATCTTTAACAAAACTGCACTGCAGCAATTGTACATTAAACATTCTGAACAGCTTGTTTTATAAAACATAATCCCCTATCTTTACAAAAGGATGAAGACAATGGAATATGGACTGTAGTTTCAATGATCCCTTTGTTGCAAGGACAAAATGTGGATGTTATGCTAATTTGACAACAGTCTTGTCATTTAACCTTCCTTTTCTATATTGTAGCAGATGATTATGCTTATTTTTTAAGGTCACCTTTAGGCTTTGATTCAGAGCCTCTGGCTTCACTATCCAAATGGATGTCAACAGTTTTGCATTGTCAGACAAATGTCCATCAAGGCTACTTTCTTGAGACATCCAGTGCTCCCTCCAGCCAATCTGGGACCATCAAAAATAGGAGGTAAGTGACATAGCCCCTCTGTTTCACTTCATCCTTGCTCTTCACTGTGAAAAACAACAAGGAAAGGAAGTTGTTTTTTTTAAGCAAACTAGCTACTGTTGGGAGAATTGCAAATCCACTCCTCCAATCATAATAGAAATGAGACTTTAGAATTGACTTCCTGGAGGACTTTAGAATCTCCAGAGACAGAAAGACAGAGATGATGGGACTTGAAAACTGCTCTATCCTGCACCCTTAAATGAAGTACTTTGGAATTATTGTCATAGTAGTTCTCCTGAAGTTGGAATTTAGTTTCTATAGTAGGTTGCATTGGCTTTCCAAGACTATTGGAAGTTCCCAAATATTTTGAATTCATATGTTGGGTAGTGCATCTTTGCCATATACAATATTCTCTCGTCTTCCAGCTGTGTATAGTGATGGCCATATGGTTTTCTGAATGCCCATTGACAAAATACTTCTGCCCAGGTATGCTAGCTGGATGTTTAACAGTACCAACATTGCTTGAAAAGCAAGGAGTTTTGTCTTGTGTTGACATATGCTTCTCCAGCTACGTGTTCAAGACCTAGAATGGAACTTGAAGACTAAAATCACAAGCATTTGAGAGAAAAGTAACCAGCAACAATAGGTCATTTGCTTGTTATTTACATTGATTAGATGTGTACAAAAGCAGAATTCCAGAATGCCAAACTGTTTATGTGATGGAATTATTCTTTCAAATGTGTGTATATTTGTGCTCCTTCAACTTGATTTTAATGTGTTGTTTTATTGTATATGTTTTTCCAAATGTGTAAGATCTTGTGCAAACACTATGTACTACAGGATTTGTGAGATTTTTTTTTCTAAAACTCACAATACAATGATGAAAATGGACTGTTTTTTGCCAGGAATTTGCATTAGATCTTTGATTTATGCTCATTTGTGTGTGTTCAGTAAGTTTGGTTGATGTTTTTGCTTATGTCCTTATCAAAGTTGGGAAATAATGTATTATTCCCACAGTTATTATATGCTTTTGCTTGATTATGGTTTTATAGTCTTTAAGCCATCATTTTCCTTGACTAGATCCTAAGTCCAGATCTTGAGTTCAACAAAGAAACAATCTGAAGCTGACCTACAGTCTTCTGGTCTGATATAAATGTTATATCCTTTAGACATTGTCTTTTTAAAAATTCATTTAGAAGCAGTTGTTTTATCAAAACAGTTTTGCTTTCTCTCTTTCAACAAGGGATGGCCACATGTTTATATTTGATCTTTTTTCAGAAATTTTGATTTTGTTTATCTTTTGTGAGACTTGATCTATGTATTAAAAGAATGGAAGAGATGAATCCTCTAATCAAGCACCATGATATAACAGAATAACCAGGTTGTATTGTAAAATTACTTCATTCTTTCCAGTTTAATCTCTTATTTGCGATCTGGTGAGATGATTCCAACTGCTACAGAAAGGGAAGAAGCTGAGAATTATTATTATTATTCCCTTGTGCCTTTCCTTGTCTTTCCCATGCCCTTAATTGGAGAGCTGTCACCTTCTCCAAAATCTGTTGAATGTCTCATTCAGGTTCATAGAGAGATCCTTCATCTATTAGAAAGCCTTGGTAACGCATAGTGAAGAAAATCAGAGAACCATTTTGGGTTATGAAGTAGTAACCTACCTCTAACAGTCTAATTAATAGGCCGATTTTACTCATTGCACTAAACATTTGATTATGGAAATCTCAGTGGGCTAGATTGAGACAGCACTAAACCAGTTGTCATATCGAGTTGACGTATGGTATCTATAATTCCTAGCAGACATAGATGAGAATTTGGGAGTTTCTATACCAGAAGAGGATCAAGAGGATACCATATTGCTATAACCAGAATTAAATAACCAGTCGTGCTGGAAGTACATTCAAGAACAAAATATTTTTTTAAAAAAAATCAGTATTCAGCTGAAATTCTTTGGTCATTTTTATATCTTTTCCCATTAAATTTATGGTATAGGAAAATTCTATAGTCCTTACCAACATTGTGCAAGACTCTTAAACAACTTAATGCTGCTTCTCTGGGCCAGTTTTAACTTCTGGAAACAGATAAACTGGATATATGGAATTACTAGTTGGCCTTTTCAAGCTATTCCAGCAGTATCTCATGAATCCATTTATATGTACCGGTATTTATCCTTCCATTGACTTGTTATTGTGTCTTAGATCAGGGGACTGACAGTAGAAAATTTCTTCTTTATTTCAAGATCATCTACAAATTATGATGACTTGGGATAAAAGAAACACTTGAGTACCTCGGTTGTGTCACCATAGCTACCCAATGCACAACAGATAAGATTGGAGTAAAAGATAACAAATACAGGCCATGTAAAATTGTCAGACTATATAGCTGATTGTCAACAATTTGATTTACAGAAACAAAAGAGGAATGTGTAAAGTAACATTTTAGCACTGTCTTTCAAATCATCTTTAATTATGGCAATGTATGATTTATATCATTATAAAAGCAAGCAGGATATCTGAGCATTAAACTTTTTTCAGTAATCTCATGGTGTCGAGTGAAGGAAAGGTAGAACTTGCTAAAATTAAGCTGATTTGAAAATTCCATATCTCAATGTTATCCATCTAATGTGATAGATAATTAACTTAATTTTATCTCCAAAATTTAGAAATTTACTTTTGAAGTTCAATATATTTTAATATAGGTTTTCTAATTATTTCTATGATTAATCATTCATTTTTTTAAATAATTGGCAGTACTATAAATTGTTAACAAAGGTAATAAGCCAAAACAAAATCTATTTTCTCCAATCATTTTTTGTTTTGTTTTGTTTTCAGGAGCCACATAAATCAGAAACCTGATTTGTACTTTGCACTACATCAGTGATGGTGAAACTTTTAGAGACCGAGTGCCCAAAAGTCACTTATTTATCGCAAATTGCCAACACACGTGCCCCCCATAACCATCAGTGACCATGAACTGATTAGTATTGAAAAACACCTAAAGGTTATCCAATATCCATAAGCTACACTTACTAGGATTGATATTACCTGTGAACCTCTACCATGTTTCCTCGAAAATAGGACTGGGTCTTATACTAATTTTTGCTCCAAAAGACAAATTAGAGCTTATTTTCTGGTTAGGTCTTATTTTGGGGAAAATATGGTACTAAATGCATCCATCTGGGTTGCGATCCCTCACTGAGACTTATTTCTGGGGTAGGGTTTATATTACGTGTATCCTGAATAATCATGCTAGGGCTTATTTTCTGGTTAGGACTTATTTTTGAGGAAACAGAATAGGTTGCAAGGCCTATTCTATGACAAACCTAGATATGTTGAAGGCGAGACTTTAAAAAAAAAGCCAGTTCACACATGAAACTGTATGAATAACCATATAAGTAATGAACAGCCAAGAAAATGAAAGATGGATATGCATGTTTCTGCTGAGGGGTGTTTGGAAGTAATAAGAGCAGAGATTTGCAGCCCTGTAGTTCTTCTCATGAAAAATATTAGTAGGCATTGCCTTCCTGCTTTCAAGCACATTTTTCTGTCTTCAAAACCAGAAACCTGTTCTGTCTAGCTATCTATCCCTTTCCAAATGAAAGTTCAAGAAGTCAAAGAAAGTATTTTGTGTTGGTGCCAAGTTCTACACTCCCACAGAATTAAAGCATACCTCTAGCTATTCATAGGGATAATTCCACTTTTCAAATTAAGAACAGTTTTATTCTACTGTAGCGGTGTGGAATAGTCAAGTAATGTACTGATGCTCCATTTTTTTCATTGGCAAATCCATTTTATATGTAGCATTATAGATAATAGGGTTTGGAATGAACAATTTTGAAAATCTGGTATCACTTTAATTCAGCTTTTGATTTTTTGAAGTTGCATGAAATCAACCATGATACTTTATTTTAAAGATGTCTGAAGATGTTTCCAGTGTAGTCAGAAATAAACAGTGACATTGGTGGTTTCTTCAGATGTTACTGGAACTGGTACACTGGCTGGACATGCAGATACAATGAAGTTTAGAGTACCACTTACTGGAGAAGGAATCTGAGATTTTTAAAAAAAGGTAAAGTGGGGATCAGGTTTTATTCTAGTGTAGTTTTCTCATCACATGCAGATATCCTGAAAATGACTTTGAAGGGCTACTGCAGGAGAGTGACCAGGAGAGGGTATGCAAGCAGCTTTGTGTAATGACCAACAGGACCACAGACATTGTGTAGATCACTGTTCCTGAAACTGTGATTTTCAGATCAATGTACCTCAACTCCCAGAATTTCTCAGCCAGACCTAGCTGGGGAATTCTGGGAGTTGAAGCCCACGTATCTGAAAGCCGCTGAGGTTGAAAAACCGTGGTCTAGATTGTGGCAGAGAAAATATGTGGATGGAAACGTCATTTTTGAAGTAATGCAACTTACTCCTTGTTGGGGTAGAGGTGAGCTTAGGGTGATTTCACTGATCAAAGAGCTCTAAAATGTGACCGCTGAAAATTTGCCCACTTGTAATTGTGCTGAATGACCCTAACAGATATTAAAAGAAGTAAGGGAAGGTTCATATATTAACTGAACTAGGTCACGATTCATTCAACAAAAATGCTTATAATGAGCACTTTAAAATATTGCTAGGTCCATGTTTCTGTATTTGTGAAGGATAGGCTTATTTTTATCCAGAATAACTTAAAATAAATCAATAACCACACTCGGTTTAGCATGTGCAGTTTAAACATTTTATTGCTTCAGATGGAATCTATCAGAGAATGGGCAAAATGCAACCCTTCCAATTGTTTTCCCTTCACACATTGTTCCAAAACAGTTGTATTTTTTTGTTTTTAAAAAAGCACTTTAAAACACATGTGTCTAGTAGAAGATTCTCTGAGTATGTTTAGGCTGCTTGTTTCTAAAAACACCCTGGAGGAGGCCTTGTATCTCTGAATGCCTCATCGAAGGTGACCATTACCCCATGGTTTCAAAGGGAAAAACAAGAAGCTATTAAGTTAAGTTGAGGCCAGGTTGGTATATTGCAGGGGTGCCCAACCTTGGCAACATTAAGACTTGTGGACTTCTGCTAACCTATCCGCTTAAAACCATGCAAATGCAAGTAGGTACCACTTTGGTGGAAAGTAATAGCCTTCTGTGCTCCTTGGTGTATAGTCATGCTGGCCACATGACCACAGAAGCGTCTTTAGAAAACAGCGGCTCCTTTGATTTATAAACAGAGATGAGCACCAGCCACCTAGAGTCAGAAACAACTGGCCAGTGGAAACCTTTATCTTTATAAGTTGAGATGCTGGCTGAGGAATTCTGGGAGTCGAAGTCCACAAGTCTTAAAGTTGCCGAGGTTGGACACCCCTGATGATTAAGGTATCAGGCTAAAAACCAGGAGACCATGAGTCCCAATCCTGTTTTAGGCACAAAGCCAGCTGGGTGACCTTGGGCCTCTTTCTCAACCCTGAGGGGAAGGCATGGGCAAAGCACTTCCGAAAAACCTGGCCAAGAAAACTCCAGGGGACTTGCCCAGCCAGCTGCCAGGAGTCAACACTGCCTGGAAGCGCAAAAGAAAAATAAAGAAACATTCAAATCGTCCTTTGCTGGGGTTGTCATACCAGATCTGGAAAATTCCCGACGACTACAATAGAACAGTTGACGTCGGCCAAAAGTTATGCGTGACTCTTCCGTGTGGACTTCTTTCAGCCCAGGTGCCCTCGCCGCCTTCCCTTATATGCCCAGGCGGGCAAGAGAGCAGGTGTGCGTCCCTCCAACTTGAGGTCCTTCCGACTGATTAACCTCAGACGTCGGCGCGGCATCCAGACTGGAGGGCTGATTTCCCCCGAGACGAGCAAAAGGCTGGCACCGAGTGCCACGCCGTGCCGGGCAGGCCGGAGGCGTCCGGATCCCCCTCGCCTCTCCTCAAGGCGCGGCCTCACTCGCGGCCAGCCCGACAGGAGGCGGCCTTGAGGCGAAGGCGGGTAGCCGCCGAACCCGCCGCCAAGCGCCGCCCTGCGCGTCCCTCCCTCCCCTCCGTCGGTTTCCTCCTCCTCCTCCTCTTCGCCCGCGGCCCGCCGTCTCTCCGGCTTGCCTGGCAGCGCGGCGGAAGTCTCGCTAGAGCTGCTGCTGGTGCCGCTGCTGCCGCTGGCGGCGCGTCCCTGGAGGCTGCCCGGAGCGAGAGCGAGCGAGCGAGCGCCCCGCGCCCGCTTGGAAAGAGGGAAAGCAAGGCGCCTTCTCCAAGAGCGGCGGACTGCGCTATCCGAGCCCCGGGAACGCCGGCAGCGATTGTCGGCGCGCCGCCGCGCAGCATGGCAGAAGGAGCCCGTTCCCTGCTGGGAGGCAGCCGCGGCTCTAGTCCCGCGTCCAGCCCGCGGGTGGGCAGAGGCGGCAAGAGCCGCTCGCTGCCCACGCCGTCCTCCTCCTCCTCCTCCTCTCCGACTTCGCTGCAGCAACACCGCCAGCACCACCATCAGACGCCGCCCGCCTCCCGCAAGCAGCCGCCCCCGCCGACGGCTCGAGGCGGCGCGCCCGGCCACTGCTTCAGGAGGGTCACCCTCACCAAGCCCACCTTCTGCCACTATTGCACCGACTTCATCTGGGGGTTGGCGGGCTACCTCTGCGAAGGTAACAATGCGGGGCAGAAAGTGTGTGTGGCGGGCGCGTGACGTGTGTGTGTGTGTGGGGGGGGCGGCCGGTCTCGCCACTTCCGCGGGTGGGGGAGCGCCCGAGGGGCAGAATGCCTGTCCTTTTTTTGCTCTCCCTCGCCCCAGACACCCCCCACCTCGCCAACCCCTGACTTCGGGCTGGGGGGAGCTCGCTCTCCCGGTAGGGATGCCGCCACTCCATCTCATATTTGCCCAGCCGCCTGCCTCTCTTTAAGAGATGCCTCAAAAGGTCCCCCTTAGTTGCGCAATATCATTCGGGCCGTTTAAACTGCGGTTAGTCAAGCCCAGAATGAATTAGTTCCCCTAAATGAGACTGTTTAAATACACTGGTGTAATTGATTAAAAATCAATAAATCAATGGCCGATTTCTTCTCATGGGGCAACATGGAGTGCAAGCCATCCTGCTGGTGGGGAATGCTGGAGGATTTGAAAATCTAGCTTTGTATTTCATGGGATTTGGGTTCCTCTTGCCAATGGCGTTGTCTACTTGTGGATGGAATATCCTCCTCCCTCTGCACCTCATCTTTTGAGCTTGTCTTATTCTGAGAAACATCCAGCAGCTGATGTTTTCTTGATCTTCTTTCAACCAAGTAAAGCTGTCTGTCTTAAGAAGTGCAAAAGGTTTTCTCTTTTAAATTTGCCCATTTTTGGTGTGTTTGGAGTTTTTTATTTTAAAGGGGAAGAAGACGAAGTATCCCTTCACTCTAATGGATGCCTGGCACACATTCATTGGAAAAACTTTTTCTATCACTTCATCTTTGTGTACGCAAAAGCTTTCCCCACTGGAACAGCAAATGCAAATGACTTCCTCTTGTTTATTCGCCAAACTAGGTTTTTCCTTTCTTAAATGCCTCTGTGGCATGGACAGGTTATTAGCAGATATAAAATATCTTCTCTTAGAAAAAAGGAAAGCTTCATGAATTGTAAATGATGCAGAGGTAGGGCAATACTGTCAAGGTTCTACTGATAAAGTTTCTTGTGTCTTAATGGTGGCTTGTCTGAAAGGCTGAAGTGTTCTTATCCCTAGATGTTTTTCTTGGGAAAATACTCTCTTGCCCTTTGTATCATGAATAAAATGAATTTTCTCTCACAGTATTGCTAATATTTATCTTCTGAGGAACGGTCATGTACATTGCAGCATAGGAGGTGAAATTTTTCTTCTTGTTTTTTCTCTATGGGCATTCATAAACAATGTATGTTGATTTTTTATCCATTGCCTAGCACCAAGGATTTCTTGAAAGGAAAGCAAGGTTATACCACGAGGGCTTGCCTCTGAAATTGGAAGAGCCTGCTGGGATATTTCATTCACCACAGCTTGAGATGCAAGGGAGGTTTATCTCCTTTCCTTTCCATAAGTTTGAGGGTCAATTAAATATGGAACAAAAGCCAGATTTGTACTTGATCAATCGTTTCAGAAGACGTAGCAGGATTTGATATCTTAAAATCTGCTGTCATCTATAGTTGACATGATCGGGCCTGCAGGTGGGCAATTTATTGTTAGGGCGAATGTCTGGATGAATCCTTTTTTAGTTATACCTCTGGAATGTTATCAATGAAAGCAGGTTTCTTTTTCCTTTTCCTTTTTTGAAAAAGGATATTAGGGAAGCAGTTAAAGTGAATATATACTGTTATAGGGATTGTGAGCATGCAGGAATGCATACCGAAAACCTGTGCACAGGGTGTAAATATATCTTTAAGGGCCGGGACCTTATGCACCAGAGACAAATTCCTTGTGTGTCCAATCATACTTGGCCAATAAAGAGTAAAAGAATTCTATTTGTCAGCCTCGTTCTTGATCACTTGGACCTAAATCAATAACTCTGTAGTTAAGATTTAATTCTTGGCATCTCTAATTATCATTGCCTTTTTGTAGAGAAAGTCTTATGTAATCCCATTTAGTAATCTTAGTTTTACTTGGGGTTGCAGTTACGCTTCCTCTGTTTGCTACTTTTAAGTCTTGTGGACTGATAGGTCATTAATTCAGAGAAGATGATTTATTTAAGGGGAAGAGAAAGAAAAAATCTTCATGCCAAAACCATTTATGACATGCCCAACCATATTCCTTTCTTTATTGCTACATATGCAGGCAACATTAGCTTTCAGTCCATGTGCATTGAGGGCTTAATGTCCATCTAAGTTATGTTTGTGTGACTCCTCTTGTGAGGTGACTGTAAATGGCTTAGCAAATTTAGAGTAAGACTGTCCCTGGGCCTCTCAGATACTAACTGAATCCAATCATGTGCTGTCGAAAAATTCCAGGAATTGTAGGATATATAGTGTGGGAATGTATGCTTTTGTTTGGGAAATGCTGTTGATCAGAGTGTTGTTATGTCCACAGTAAAGAACTTCATTGGTTGTAATGTTGTTTACCTTAATTTCCCACAAACCTATGTTTATTTTGGGGACAAATTATAAAAATATATTCTGAAGAAGTATTTAATTTTTTTATTCTGAGGATGCATTTAGTTTTTTCTTTTTATTCTGATGTTTTTTTTTTACAGAGGCATATTTTTAGTCTTGTTTGAAGCATTTGTTACAGTTTTGGTGTCTTTATTATAGGTTACTTTGCTTGCTTCTCTTAATTATTGATACACCATTGAGGGTCTGCTCAGATGATGCTTCAGTATGGTAGTTGATGTTAGTGGAAGGGGTTCCGTCAAATTCATTTGATTCATTCTCCCTAAAGTAAGGGAAGCATGAGGACACCATGGGATAATATGTTGATCTTGACTTTGTGTCCCTTGTATTCTTTCATGTAATTCTGAAAGGAAGTTATCATGCAGGAATATGGGACCTATCTGAAGTTTGACCTTGTATATTTCTCTGCTGTGCTGCTTCCTTCTCCTATTTTTATGGCTCTTGAAGAAAGCAGCTGTTTGTTTTTTATACAGAGATATTAGGATTGATCCTTCTTGATGTATTATATTGATCTGTTGTAATTAGCTATGACATAGACATTTTAGGATGAACTTGAACAGGAACAAGAAGGATAACTCACTGTATTTGAAGTCCCGGCACCATGATTAAGCATTGCTCATAGCCCTGTTGCGTAAACATCCAATGGGGTGTGTAAGTCAGGTAAGGACGTAGGGAATGTGAGTAATTTGCTATATTGCTGGATATAATTGAGCAATAACATGGAGTGAGCATGAATGGAAGAGTAATTCTCTTGCATCAGTTTTTGAAGAAGTCTAAAGCAAGAATCCAAGTTACTATTGTTTCTTTACCTTTTGTTGTATAACAAGAATGAAATAAGAACTTATTCAAATCCATAAGAAACAGAAGTTGGCATAACATATTTTTTTTATAAATAATGAAGCAATATATTATTCGGCAGAGGAGGAAGTTCAGGTAAATGCCAGCAATAGCCCAAGAAGACTCTAATACCATATCATGAATATAATTGATTTAATACTTTGCTTTTTTATTCTCTGTTCCTTAACTGGTAACCACTGAAATGCTGTGCCATGAATTAGCCAAGGAATATCTGTATTAATATGCTTTATAGCAATGTGCCATATGATTGAGGGATCTACGATGCATTTTTAAACTCATTTTATTTAGCTTGGTACTTGGGAGTACATTAGAAAAGGGGAGCATGTTGTTTCAATAATAAATGTAAATAATAAATTCTGAACATTCTTATAAAATATTCCAAACCATTTCCCCCCAACTACTGATGTCCATTTTAAGTCACCATATTCTTTTTTTCTGTTTACATAATTTTAGTGATTATTAATTATCTGAAAACGTTCTAACCTACGTTAGAACTATCACAACCACTGTCATTTAAAATTATGATTAAATATAGAATATTCTATAGGGAGATAGTAATTCAGCCTTCTTGGTGATAGTCACTTTATTTCTTACCATGTCAGTGTCATCTAGATGCGACCTCTAATATTCCCATCTTTTAACCATGACTTATGTTGACATGAAATATATATTTTTCTTTTTAATGTGTAAATTCATCCTCTTCTTAATGTCTGCCTTAATTAGGATTTAATATTACTGTTTGAGCTGATAGTAACCGTCTTCGTTCATTGTCACAATATGCATATAGTATATGTTACAGGACTCTGATTAAAAAGGGAACTACGATTATTTTATTCATTTATTTGAAATATTTGTAAACCTCTCATCTTGTAGCCAACTCTGGGTGACTCCTAATCAAAAGTTAAAACAACATACAATGCCATATTAAAACCATAACCATGTTTAAAGAAGAAAGTTGTAGTGAAGAAAGAGGAAGCTTTGATTTTTTAAAATGTAATTTGAGATCCAGGAATCCAGGAGTGCTATATTACCGTGTTTCCCCAAAAATAAGACACTGTCTTATATTAATTTTTGCACCCAAAGATGCGCTAGGTCTTATTTTCAGGGGATGTCTTATTTTTCTACTGAGGCTGCCCAGAACCGGAGGTCCGAGGCCTTATTATCGGGGAGGTCTTATTTTCGGGGGATGCCTTATATTTCACTGAGGGGCAAAACTGTAAGTAGGTCTTATTTTTGGAGGATGTCTTACTTTCGGGGAAACAGGGTAATAGGCAAAAAAATGTCAATCTGTAGCTATGACTGAGCTTTGTGTGTTTCCACTGATGAAAAGAATTTTGAAATTTCCCAGATCTTTTGAACAATGCCTTACCCATACCAGGAAAGCTGGAAAATGTGCGCAATATACATGTAGGTATTGAGCATTTACACCAAAGACAAATTCCTTGTGTGTCCTGACACACTTGGCAAAATAAATTCTGATGCTGATATTCCTGGCTGCCCCATTGACCACCACCACCAATAACCCCCTACAAGGAGTAAGCATTTGAGCAGAGGCATTGGGATGAGCCAGCTCTATGAAGCTCTCTTGTACTTTTATTTCAGAAACAGGAAACGCATGTGCCTGCCAATTCCTCCCTTGATGCCGGTCAAATTTCCTGCTCATCTAACTTGATTTTGTTAAAAAAATCATTTTAATTTTAAAGAAATAAATATGATCTTGCAGAGCAAAGTGGAAGGGGGGAAGGAAAGAGAGGAGTGATTGGAGACAGATACAAACGGGTAACAGTAAAAACTCTGTTCTGGAAATGGCCACCATTTTGCCCAAAATTTTTATTACAAATAAATCTGTTAGATAAATATGCCTGAAGGGGCAACAAAAGTTGAAAAATTTGTTCAGAGAAACTTAGGAATGGAATAAGATTTGGCCTAAGAGGCTTTCTCAGCTATTAAATAAGGAAGAAACTGCAATAAAGGAAGGTTTCTTTTCTAAAAAAGAGAAAGAGAATGAGTGCGTAAAAACATGAATGCATGGGTAAGTGACTAGGCTGAATCACTTCTAGTTAGCGGCTACCATTTTTCTAAGAATGTGGGGATAACCTCACATGATTTCGTGTGAGTGTTACAGTAGTCAATGTGGGAAAATGAGAATTCTAGAGTAAAGTATCACAGTATAAAGCAGTGGTTCCCAAAGTGGGCGGTATTGCCCCCTGGGAGGCGGTGGGATGCCTTAGGGGGGCGCTAGGAGGCAATAGGGCAGCAGGGGGGCGCTAGGAGACAGGGAGCGCTGCCCAGAAGGGGTGGGAGCACAAGCCTCCCTGCGTGTAAGGAGCATCCCCTCCTCCCCAAGCCATCTCTGCACGCCGCCAATAAGCTTTCTCCCGTCCGCAAGCCAGCTCTGCGCACCACCAATCAACTTTCCCCCCTCTCCCCATGCCAGCTCAGCACACTGCCAGTAAGCTTTCCCCTCCCCCCAAGCCAGCTCTGCGCTTTGGCAGCAAGAAAAACGTGTGTGCTGTGACTGAAGGCGTGTGTGTGTGTGTGTGTGTGTGTGTGATTCTCTGTGTGTGTGTGTGTGATTCTCTCTCTCTCTCTTTCTCTCTCTCTCTCATTCTTTGTGTGTGTGTGTAACACCGCCATTCCAATGGTGCTTTT
>JANHFO010002093.1:7342-33972 GCA_032468095.1 Pareas carinatus
ACTATTGTTGATATTCTATATGCTTGACTAAATAAAATAAATAAATAAATAAATAAATATATCATGGAAAAAATCTAGAGGGTTTCAGTTGCATTAAGAGGATGTTGGGGAGATGACTAACTTTGAGGATGTCTTTGTTACTTGGAAACATCCATCTTGGGGCTTAATTTCAACTATTTAGATTGGCTGAATGATTTCTAATTGTTAGATTGCTTCTAAACCAAACTACTCAAACTTAACCCCAGAATTGAGGAGGTACTGGATCCTGAATGGGTGGTCAACATGTCCAGCCACCAGTCACCCACTAGCTACTGAAATAGTCTACAGAAAGACGTCAACTTCAACAAGATGATACTAATCAATTATAATTCTTTTCAACTGTAAAAAGAGCATTTACCATAGAGAACTTCCAATAGAAACCTAGGAAAGCATAACATAAGCAATCATACCGCAAATCAGAAAGAGACAAGAACAGAATCAACTCAAAGCAAACAACAAAGCAGCCCTCAAAAATCTAAAGAAAAACCAATCTATCATCATCCTACCAGCAGACAAAGGTCAAACTATGGTAATTCTGGACAGATCACAATACATATAAAAAGCCAAAGAGTTACTGGAAAACAATTAAACTTACATTCTAGTGAATACCAATTCAATACAGAGCCAAGAAAAGTCAAATCACTAAAGCAGAACAGGGGTGGATGAAAAGCAGTGGACCTCCCACACTTCTATGAGTGTCCCAACACACTCAAGCCAGACATACCCTTGTTAAAGAACTTGCAAAAAAAGCTTGGACACCTCATAGAGGAAAGTAAATACTCTATCAACTCCCTAATACAGGGCCTTCAAAAACTCAGACCATAGATTAAGATGAAATCACAGCCTCATTTGATGTCATAGTACTCTTCACTTCCATAGACCTAGAATTAGTAAAAGCATCCATGACAACTACTGATCAAATATATCAAGATTGAAATTCCCAGAATCATGGAATCATGTGTAATCTGAGAGAGCATCAAGGACCCCTAAGTTATAAACATTTCTTCTTAATTCATTTAAATTATTACATCACTGTTATTTCAGGATTGCGTGAAAATCAATTTTGGTTTAATTCAGAGGTTATTTCTGTGAATACTCTGAACAAGTCAAATTTTCTGAAACAGGTAAGTAATTCAGATCAAATCATCAAAAATCACACCTGGTCTGATTTATTTTTAAAATCAAATCAATATCCCATATTAAATTGCTGATTTGAAGAAAAGCGATCAAATGATTTCAATAATCAGTAATTTGTTGACAATTCAGCAGATTTACTTCTAATGCTCAGATATGAAGAGGGTAAAGAAACCTAGAGTTTACCCCTATGTGTAGTCTACATGCCTAATTGTTAAGAAGTTTGGTATGATCTCCAACATTTCACTGAGATAACAGATTAAAAAATATCAGATAATTTCATTTTGCTTTATTTGTTGAAAATAATGATTTTTCTTAAATAAAGCTTTATGTTTTTATTATTGTCAATATAGTGTTGAATTTGCAATAGCAGGAATAGATATGGAGATTTTGAATCTATCAGAAAGATAGACAAAAGCTATAAAGATGTATTTTTAAAATACTTCTTTCCATTTAGTTTGGTTTATACAGATTTCAGTTCACACTATCTACTTTCAGATCAGGTGCTGTTTTAGAGATTAGGAGTTTAGGACAGTCAGGTTCCTTAATTTTCATTGGCTTAGTTTCAAATTAGTTGTTTCTTTCATTACATTGTTTCTGAAGACTAATAATAATGATATATGTGTATGCATTCACTAATATAGGATGTATGTATGTATGCATGTATGTATGTACACATAGATATATAATTATTCTAGTCATTGTCTATCCACTGCAGGATGAAGGCCTCTTCTGCATATTTCCTACCTGTGTGTGTGTGTGTGTGTGTGTGTGTGTGTGTGTGTGTGTGTGTATCTTCTTCTGTGCCTAAAGCTTACTCTGTTATGTTCACCCATGGGTCACTTTTGCTGTTAGCACTAATCTCTTCAAATTATTAGAGTACAGCTTTCTAAATCTTTGTATTAATCTTTGCTACTTTGGCCTTCTGATATTTTATATGCAATATTCCTTATCCCTTGGGGGTTTGCTAAACTAGCAATATAATAATAATAAAAATAATTTTATTTATACCCCGCCCTTCTCCCGAAGCCTCAGGGCGGCTGACAGGCCAAATAAAAACACAATACAATACAGAACCATAAAAACACATTAAAAACCTTAAATCAGGCAAAATTAAGAAGATGGGAAAAACAATGAAATAACTTTCATCCAAATCATAAAATATTGTTAAAAATATTTTTAAAAACACATCTAAACCCCAAATTAAAACAGGGGGACTAGGGCACAGCTAGGTCAGACCCGCCTGGTGGAATAAGTGGGTCTTCAGGGCATGGCAGAAGGTCCAAAGGTCAGGGATAGTACAAATTGCAGAGTGGGTGCCACCACAGAGAAGGTTCTCCCCCTGGGGGTCGCCAGCCAACATTGTCTGACTGGCAGCACCCTGATGAGGCCCACTCTGTGGGAGTGTGTGGGTCGGCGGGAGGTATCCATTGGTAGAATGCAGTCCTGCAGATAACTGGATCCTATGCCATAGAGCACTTTGAAGGTGGTAACCAACACCTTGAAATGCACCCGGAAGACCACTGGCAGCCAGTGCAGCTCACGCAGGAGTGGAGTCACGTGGACTTGCTCAAAAATTTCTCGGGCGGCCGCATTCTGGACTAGCTGGAGTCTCCGGGTGCATTGCAAGGGGAGACCCATGTAGAGAGCATTGCAATAGTCCAGATGGGAAGTGATGAGTGCTTGAGTGACTGTTTGTAGGGATATGATTTTTCGGTTTCTTTTCAAAGCCAACTGCTCTGACCATTTCCCCAAATCTATGCATTATAGGTTATGGTGTATCAGAGAACTATAAAATGTAAGATTTAAAAGGAACATATAATTTTCTGTTAGATAGAAGAATGGAAGAGGAACAAGTTAAAGAAGTTATGATAACATGAGAAAAAAACTTTGGTTATCCTATTGATATTGATAGTTGGCAGAATTTGTGGGAGAAAAATTTAAGGATGACCAAAGCTTCAGCATATAAAGAAAACTTATACAAATGTTTTATAGATGACATATGGCATCATATAAAATGTCTAAGATGTCAGACAGATGTTGGAAGTGCAAAGACAATGCAGGCACGTATTACGATATGTGAGAAGAAGAAGAAGAAGGGTCTATGTATTTATGTATTGCTTTGCTGGTTGTGCATATATAGATTTACGTGGATTTTTCTTTTTTCTTTCACTTTTTTGTTGAAAAAATAATAAAAAGTTTTTTTTAAAAAAAGGAATCTTAGTGATCATTTAGCTCAATCTCCTGTCAGTTAAGAAATTCACTACTACAGTGTCCCTGATAAGGGCTACCCAATCCCTGTTTAAACACTTATAATGAAGGACAGTCTGCCATTTACCAAGACAAATTTACCTAATTAAATCAAGTACAATAAGAAAGCTAAAATATGATATTTTGGACATGTAAAGAAGGAAAACTAGTAAGAGTAGCTGGGCTCTCACTAAAATAGAACACTTTGAATGAAATAGTTTGAAGTAACATTAACTTCAAAATTATGCCATTCATTTTTTTTCTTTTGAAATGCAGTAAATGTTCCTTGATTTACCTTCCAGATGATAAAGCACTGGTTATTTTGTTTAAATGATTAATGATTTATCTCCCAGTGATCTTTATTTTTGCTTTAATTTTAGCATCTAATAAATCTTCCTTCATTTAATCCTTCATAAGTAATAGTTGTACAGAATTATTTTAACAGTCTTCATTTATTAATAATGTTATAGTTTTATCTTGCTAGCTTTATTTAGTATTTCAACAGTGTTTAAGTATTTAGTCTTAACCCAATTATCTTGGGAAATTACTACTGAACATCGGGATGCATTTCTGAATAAATATGCAAAGGTTTATCTTGTGAACAATTTTTTTGCATATGAAAACAAATTAATAAAGGTGAACTTGATTATAAAATAAGGAAATTGTATGAAGGAACTATTTGAAAAGTCTGTTGTTTAACCATTTCCAGCCATGTAGCTGGAAGATCTTTGAGAATGACAAGATGTCTATCTACCTCAGCATGAGCCAATCCTGTTTTTCCCTTAAATAATTCATTGAGGAGAAAAAAATAGCCCTTCAGTTCCTGAGCTGTAGTGGACTTCGAGATTTCCCTCATCTAGACTGGTGGGTCATTTCAGTACTGCAAGAAGTCAGCAAACTTGTCACCATCATCATGGATCCAACCCAATGGTTAAAAAGTGAATTGTGCAAAAATTGCAAGCATTAACAAAAGTTCTGGAAGGAATAAATGGATATAATGTAGACAGTCTAGACACAGATCCTCTGTTTAAAAAAGTGGAGCTGGTTACTTTAAATTTCTCCTTCCCATGCTTGCTTGAATAAAGAGATTACATACTTTCTCTTTGTCTCTTCTTTCCAGTGTGTTAGACCAGAAGTTTTCAAACTGTGGCCTGTGGACCCTTTGGGGTCTGTGCAAGTTGCCAGGGGATCTGCAGACAGGTCAAGAAAAATTTGGAAAAAGTAATATATGAATTGTCAATTCATAATTAGTTGAATTTGTGGGAATGGGGTCTGCCATGTAGCAATGACATGTTTTGGGGTCTGCAGCTTGAAAAAAGGTTGAAAATTTCTGTGTTGGAAAACAGTTAAGTTTCCACCTCTGAGACCAATCTGCCCTTTGGACTGTTCTATTGCCTAAACTTTGTGAAACAGTTAAACATTGTGCAGAAAGAAGTATGCATTATGGAAACTTGCACTCAATATAAGTTTGTGGGACACTGCAGTCCATTGCATATGTTGGGAGAATGCTGCAAAAGAAAGTTTAAAAAAATGTGTTTTTTTGATACAAAAAAAAATCCTGATGTAAAAATGTAGTGGAATGGAATGATGATCAAATATATGTGAAACTTATTACTAACCAGAAATAAGATGATTTGTCTACCCTTCTCGTTAGAGCTCCTTCTACGTAGCCCAATACCTGGTGGAGGTTCATTACATGACTTTGTGGGAATCATCTTTTTTGTGATAGCCCATCCAGGAATTGTTCTTAAAAATGAAGTTGTTTGGACAAGAACTCTTAATTATTGCCTTGTTGGATATTTTAATTTGAACCTGCTGCCTTATTGCCTTATTGTTTTATTCTAACTTGCTTCTGCGTATTGCTTTGTAAGAAAAGCAATCATTCTGTCCTAACGATCAGCTTGACTGCTGTAATCGTCATCAGATACCATCCAGTTGTGTTGCCTCTAGTAGGCTTTCTTCTATATGTTTGCTATGATTTAAGCATGGATCAAATATCTTTTCATTGTCTCAACATTTGAAAATATATGTTGGTGCTATTACAGTTAGTGACATAGTACAGTCTTGGTAAAACGGGTTTATCTTAACTGGTTTTATCATGAATTTCTTCTCTTTTAACAATGTAATTTGATACTATACACCACCTTATAATGATGGATATATCAAACATTCCACAAACATATTAAATACAGAAATAGTACTTTGCCCTAGGGCTTTTTTTAAATCACAATTCATTTTAGTGCACTTTGTGGAAATTTGGAATCAGGGTGATTATTAGTACATTATTACTGCTGCTATTACCAAGCACCTCAGGGATAAGTAGATACTTAATTGTAATCAATGTCTTATTTTTTGCATCCAATATGTCCATACCAAGGAACTGAATATATATACCAATCACATTTGCTTGGCAACCTGAAACTTTGTTGAGAAAATAAGAAAATGTCAAACTTTAATTATGTCTGACAACATTTATAGTTATTGAATCAATGCGATTATTTATACTCCTGCAATTAAGCAAATGCCCAAATAGCTTTAGAAGGCACATCACAGATGGTGATATTAAACTCAGTAGCTTCTTTATAACACTGAGATATTAGGTGTCACTTCTCACTTCAATCAAGGTCAATTAATTCATTTGCTCCCTAATCTGAACGTGACATGATCTAGCTGCCATTGAAGTTAATGTTCCCTGATTAATAACATCTGAAAAGGTTTTTCTACTTTTTCTGGAAAGACCCTTCACTTTATGACATTAAGAAGCCATAAAATATACACAATGCTCATTGTTGAAACCTAATGTTCAGAGTATTCACAATGCTGGCATGCTGTTCTAATCTAGCTTCCATCATTTTTAGTCATTGGCTATGTTAGCTGTAGTTGATAAAAGTTGCATCCCATGATCCTTTCCATACTATTCTAGAGAGTATATCAACTCTTGGTAGAAGATTTGACGGTGATTCTGGGAATAAAGAAGAAAATAAGAAAGTTTTTTGAGAATATCTTTTCCTTTAGTAGAATTCTGAATTTAGCTGTTTTACCCAGAGCTCCTTGGACAAAGAGGAGGAAATATGTGTGATAAATACCTGTGGAGATTCTCATGTGTGATAAATACATAAAATATAGTTAAGACACTGAAATGGCTTAAAGACTCATACATTAACTGTGCCATATGTTTTCATGGACTTTAGTTCAACATAATGCATGGAGTATTATGCTGAACATTTATTATTTTTGGAGTAATTGCAAACAATGCATTCAGAAGGGAATTACATGGAGGATGGGTGGATATAATTAGCCAATATCAGTGGTAATCACGTGTTTTCACTTGTTTTCATTTTCCCTCTGACCTTGCTATCTCCCCTCTTCCCTCAAACCATAATTTTTATTGATGCTGAGTGAGCTTCATGAAACAGATTATAATCCAAAAGATTACTAGATTAATTAATTAGCCTTTCAGGTGTCCTAGGTTTTCTTGTTATTTTATACAGTTATCCATTTATATCTAAAAAACATTAACAGCAGATAAAAAAACATAAAGAAAGAAGTAAAAGATAGCATAGCACTTAGGTTTAGGAGAATATCCTCTGAAGTAACTCCATTTTTAACATTATCCTGAAAACCCACAAAATGAAGGCTAGTCTGATTTCCATTAGGAAGGTACAGGTAGTCCTCGACTTATTTAGTGACTTTTCAAAGTAACAATGACACTGAAAAAAGTGACTTATGATTGTTTTTCACACAACCATTGCAGCATCCTCATGGTCACATGATCAAAATTCAGATGCCTGACAACTAGTTCATATTTAGGAAGGCTGTAGTGTTCTAGGGTTATGCGATCAGCTTTTGTGACCTTCGGACAAACAAAATCAGGGGAAAACCAGATTCACTTAACTACCCTGTTACCAACATAACAAAGGCAACAATTCACTTAACAACTGTGTCAAGGAAAGTTGTAAAATGGGTCAAACTCACTTAACAAATGTTTCACTTAGGAACCATCAGGTTGAACCTTTTCCACTTATCACAGAGAGAAGCTGCAAAACAGTATCTTCCATCTTTATAGGTGACGGAGTAGTCAATAGTAACAAAGGCTGCCAAGAAAACTAACAGGACTAGGAGAGGAAGACTACCTTCACCTAGGTCCCAATAGATGTCATCCAATTACTGTGTCCCATACTCAGGTCTGAGTCCTGACTGGAAAAAAGGTCCAACTGCACTGCTTCTTTTAGGGTATTGAGAAGTTGGTCCACCACAACTTGACAGCTTCCTCCAAAAAGGTGAGGCTGGACCCTATACAAAAGTTATCCAAAAAAGATGAGACTTTGGGGAAAGTACAAAGAAGAGCTCCTAAGATGATTAAGGGCCTGGAGACAAAAATATATGAATAGTTGAAGGAATTGGATATGACCAGTCTAGAGAAAAGAAGAACCAGTGGTGACATGAAAGCAGTATTCCAGTATTTGAGGGTCAAATTATTTTCTAAAGCACCAGAAACAAGAAACAATGGATGAAAACTAATCAAGGAGAGAAATTATCTGGAATTAAGGAGAAACTTCCTAATATTAAGGACAATTAATCAGTGGAACAACTTGCATTCAAAAAATGTAGGTGTTTCATCACTGGAGGTTTTCAAGAAAAGACTGAACAGCCACCTATCTGTATAGGGTCTCCTGCTTGAGCAGGAGAAGACATTCAAGGTCCCTTCCAGCTCTATTCTGATTAAATTTGCTGGAACCAGCATCTGTCTGATCAAAAAAGGAGTGTACCACAGCTGCGATTATTGATAATTCCCAAACAGAAACAAAAAAAATTGGTTTCCCAGATCTCAATGTTTATTTTTCACATTTCTTGCAATAGGCGGGGGTTCAAAAACAAGAGCTAGAATCTTCTAAGACTTATAGCTTTCTATCTGTCTTTCTCTCATTTTGGCTTCTTTTCTCCTTTCCCCCTTTACTCCTCATATCCATTTCATCTACATGTTGGCACAACAATTAAGAGCTGTACAATAACTCCTCTCAGTCAACGGGTATCTGATTTTTGAACATGTATCTTTGATTTTTGCTCGTGGTTCACAATACTGCTTATGACTTGTTTCAGTCATAGAAATTTGCATGAAACTCTTTTTGTGCTATGTGTGGGCAGTGAGTTTGCTGAAAAATTGAGAGCAAATGAAAGATGTATTTTTTGTTACCACAGGTTTTTTTTTCTTCCAAGACCAGTACTTTGTGGTTTGGAAGTATTCTCAGGCTATTTAGTTGAACATCTGCAAGGCAAACCAAAAGGTGATCTACCAGCCAGATCATTGCTTGAAAGTAAGTATTTCTAGTTTAAAAAAGCAAAATAAAAGCATGGCCATGTGACATAGAAGAAGACCTGATATAACCTGGGGTTATGAAGGGACAAGAAATTATTTTGAAAGCTCATTTTATGCTTTAAAATAATAGAATAATGAAAAATATCAAATTATTAGTTTTTTTCTTTGTTTGTACACTCTGCAGTGCAGTAACATCTACCAAGTGTGCTTCATTGTATAACCAAGTATTGATTGTCTTCTGGGCAAAATTCAATGATAGTTGAAGTGCCACAAGTTCCCTTTGATCATTACTGCAACTTTAATCGATTTTCCATTGGCTAGCTAGCACAACTTTTCCCACAAGAAAAACAACTACATGAAAAAAATAATTCAGAGAAATATTTTCTTTAATTTGGAAAGGATAAACGGAGAATTTGGTTTCTTAAAACATCAATATAACATTGCACAGTATTTGTACAAAAAGTGTACATTTATTATAGCATTTCCTTTATGATAGAAATCTATTCATGTTGTTCTTTCACTAATAATATTGACATTTCCAGATGAAGAAAAGAGAGTATGACAGTGCTTTTGTTTCCAGAAGTCCTTTTGTCTCTGTTTTTTTTCTTTTTGGTGGAGGAAGGGGTTGTTAAAAAATATTAGATAGTAGATTTTAAAAAACTTGCATCTCCAAATCACCAATTAATAGGGACTAAACTATCATATTGTAACAGCATATGGGTAATTAGAAATTAAACACTTAATATGGAGTGAAGAATCCTGGGTTGTGTTTTCCCTATGCCAATAGATGTTAGAGACGAGCTAGATTTGCCTTAATTGTCAAGAAATGTATAGAAAAGGGTGGAATTGATGAGGCAAAGCCACAAAATGCAATCAACTGGGTAATTGCTCTGTAAACTGAAGCTGAATAATTTCCTTCTGTACCATTCTGGCACTCTTGGGAAACAGATGTCTTATCTTTTGGTAACCAGTCCTCTATATGATAGAGCTACTTGATCAGTATCATCTGATATATTCCAAAAGTATTGGGACTTCAGTTTCCAGAATTTCCCACAACGTTTAGGACACTTAGAATCTGCAATTCCAAAACATTTGAAGATTTATAAGATTGGGGAAAATGGCTTTATCTATGAATGTATAAGCTTAATACTGCCAAGAGGTACAGGAAAATTGGATTGCACTTTATGTAATTTTTGCTTTTAAGAGTTATAGATTTTAGCTTTTTCTAGAGAACTAAATTTCACAAAGAGAGACAGTGATTGTGGGAAAGAACCAGGCTGTTAACAGTGTTTGAAATTTAGTATATCAAGTAGTGACAGACATAGTAGTGTCTGTCATGGTATAGACAATTGATCCATAGAGATTTAATCTAAACACTTCTGCCTGCCTCATCAAACTAAAAGTTGCTATAAAGTCATCAGTTTAAATTATTATGAGACTTATTTTCTCCAGATTGAATATAGAAATGTTGAATGGACACTTGAATCGAAATACTTGATGTGTGACACTCCATGGAGCTGAAATTGGACTTTGAAGAAGCAGGATATGATAGTTTTGACATTGGCGTTGAAGAAGACTCTTGAGAATACCATGGGCAGCCAAGAAAACAACTTGACCCAGAGTTGTCATTTGAGGCACAGATGATCAGGCTTCAGACACATTGTGTGTAAAAAAACTAGTCTCTAGATAAGGTCCCAATGCTAGAAAAAGTGAAAGGAAAGAGAAGATGACAATAAGCAGCAAAGTAGACTAAGTTATGATGCACCATTGGAAGACCTGAATGATCAGATTAGAGACAAATGGAAATGGAGAAAAATCTATGTGGTCTCTAAGAATTAATAATAACATAATGGCACATAATCAAATGTAAGCAAGCAGGCTGGAATTTAGTTGTGCAATGATAAGTTAAATTCTTTCATTTTCCCTCCCTCCGTTCTATAATTTTTATGAGAAGAAAACCTTCAATCCTATACAGAAAACTTCAGCCACCATCATGGCTACATCTGTCTTGAATATAACTTAGTCATATTTAAATAGTTCTTTTCTATGAACCACAATTAATATGTGTCATATTTTAACAGAGCAGTTAAAAACCTATTCAGGTAATTATTAAGTCAAGCAACACTAATTTATGTCTCCCTTGAATGTGATTTATCCCTAACTCAAATAAATATGCTTGGGATTAAAGCCTTTGATACCTGAGAATTAAGCATCCATTATTATTTGCACAGGATGTACAGTGTCTGAGTCAGGATCAAAACTATGTCTCATTATATAAATACTTGGTCGTTAAATGTGTTCTTTTAAAGCTCTAAATAAGAATCACCCATTGAATGGCCTGCTAAGGGCAATTATAATTTCCCTCTTTTTTCCATTCTCAATAAAATTCCATATAGACAAAACAAAATCACCTCTTTTGCATGAAAGTGAAACAGTATTGGGAGAAAATATTTTCATTTGGGACTATAATTTTAAAAGGCGTACTCCCACTCATTCTAAACTTGAATGTCCCCATTAATGATTGCTGTAAATCATTTTTAAAAGATGTACACAAAAACAAATAAAATGTTAAAACTTTATGGCTTGACTTCAAGTGACAGAAGAGCAGAACAAGAGTTTTCAGTAGTAAAATAAGATTAACTTATTTCAAAATATTACACAAAAGAGATTTTCAGCACCACATATCTTCTTTCTGTTATTCAAAACTTCCTTTGAATTATATTAATATTTCAGTTCCTATAGAATCAGGAGGGTTTTTTTTGAAGAGAGCACATCAAACCTAAATTTTGACATGCAAGTATTGAATGTTACATTTCCAGCTTCTTCTACTACTCAGAATGCTGTGGTTATTCTAGATTTTAGCTTTCTGGATGAATGGGAATTCTTTTAACATTTTGACTATGTTTTATTCAAAATGCTATTCTTGAATTCATTATGAAGCAGTTGTACAAAAAACTTTTAATTCCTGATGCACATAGTGTATGTACTCCATTGGTGCAATTCTATTTTGAAGGAAATTAATATAAAGAATACTTAAACTTTTTAAAAAAGTGATATATACCTGAAAAGGTTATGTTATGTAATTTTCTTCTCTATGATTTACTGTCAGATAGTATGTTAAACCACCATTTATCATAAGCGACTGTAATCATCTGGTCATTGTAATTTGGTCATGCTGTACAAAAGATAAATGATATGGAATACTATTAGCAATAATGGCTGTCGTAAAAACATTTATTAGTACATGAATTTGTTTCATATGACTTTGAGATAAGATCTATATTCTTGACTTCCAGAATTATTATGCGATTAAAAAAGCAAACAGACCAACAAACCCCCAATCACAAAAATTGAAAAACTAAAATGGTCAGCATCTGACGTGGATCTCATTTCCCTTCATGCTAAATAGTGAGACCTTATTTAGTCTTATTAAAATAAACAGATTAATATGTGGCTTGTCAATATGACTTGTTCTTGTATCATGTTTAGGAAGACACTTCCTAAAGGACTTCCATGAGGGAAAAAAAGTTAGGATGAAATTTATGCAGAATGTTCTGGGAACTATTGTCACACTATACACCTGTTATCTAAAATCAAGTCTGTTGAAAGAGAATATTTGTAGCTCAGGGTTGAAATGAAGGATCCTCATTGCTCTCTGAGCTTGGCTGTTTTCTTGCAGATGCTTTATTACCAAAACTAGGTAATATTGTTAGGGCTAGGAAGTTTCCTTACTAGCACTGACAACATTACTTAGTTTGCATAATGAAATGACTGCAAGAAAACAAGCAAGCTCAGAGAGCACCAAGGACACTAGACTGGGTATAATTCTTGCAATAGTAAGTAATGGTCCAACACAATGGCTTATCTAGATTGGCTAGTAATATGGAAGAATGGCCAAGTATTATGAGGGCTTAATGGCATGTCCAATGTGCCTTTAGTCGAATCCCTCCACACTGCCATTTCATCCATTCTGGTGACTGTTACTAATGTCAGGGAGGGAAGAGCCAATTGAACTTCAAGCCTGGGAAAACTGGAGAGTCGTTACTGATACTGATACTGTATTTCCCATTCTGAATCCAGAGCTCTCTTTTTTATTTCAAAAAGTAGAATAGAAAGAATTCTCTAGCCTACAACAAGATCCACAATAGGCATGAAAGCCAGCTGAGTAACTTTAGGTCAACTCTCTCTTTCAACTCAACTCGCTTCACCGGTTTGTTGCTGTAGGGGAAAATAGGAGGAGGAAAGAGTATTAGGTATGTTTGTCACTTTGAGTTATTTATTAAAATAACAAAGATATAAAAAATAATGATATAAAAAGTAAATAAATTGCCCATTTAACAGTATCAATGATTTCATGAAATTCTGTCTGAGTTTTGCTTCAGCCCTAATGAGTTTTCAGCTGTTTAACATTAATAAAAGCTCAGATTTCGCTCATTTTCTATTTATAGGATTTATAAGATTTATTCCACTCGTGAGAACACTTAAGATGCTGACAGAAGAAATGTAATGACAAGTCCACAGAAGAACTGCCATCTCTCCACCTCTTCTCATCACATTCTTTCCAATATAGATTCATGACACATTTGGAAGTCTACCCTGTTTAACTTTGTCAAAAGTATAATAGAATAACAAATGCAATATGGCTTTTGAAGGTGAGAAAAGAAGAAAGTGATTGCAAGCTTGTCTTGGACTCCTTTCATATGATGAGCTCTTTATTGTCAATTCTTCATGGCAGATAGACATAGCACTGTGTCTACAGACTTACAAAATATAGCCCTTAGCAGACAATTGCAGTTGTCATTCATTAGAATAAGTATAACTTTATACATGTTCTATGTAAATCATTCCCCTAAGTTGATGTTTGGACATGCAAACCTTAGAGAGAGAGAGAGAGAGAGAGAGAATTGACTCTATCATTTGTTGTAATAAACATATTTACCAGTTTTACCAACATTCAACAAACAAGCTCTCTATGGTTTTCTAAGGTTCACAGAGGAAATTAATAAAATGATAATAATAAACCTATCATCAATTATTCATAAATATAACCGAAGCACTGATTATTGTTTCTGTTTAAGAAGAGTTAACTATAGTTTATTAGCTGAGGAAAAATAATCGGACCCTCAGAGACCAGATCTGGATTCCAAAACAACACCTAAACTGAATAACTCTATCTGAAAGCACTAAATATCAGGCCAAATGTACCAGCGCTATTCACATTTTCACTCCTAAGAAAAATGTTGAATTTTTGATTTCATGTATTCTAAAACACCAACCGGAATGATGTCAAAGTCACTATATAGCCCTACAAGAGGCACATTTTGCCCATTTCAATCATGGGATTTAATAGATCACAATGGATCACAATGGATGAAAACTAATCAAAGAGCGAAGCAACCTAAAACTAAAGAGAAATTTCCTGATGGTGAGAGCGATTAACCCATGGAACGGCTTGCCTTCAGAAGTTGTGGGTGCTCCATCACTGGAGGCTTTCAAGAAGAGACTGGCGGCCACAATCTGGAATGGTATGGGGTCTCCTGCTTGAGCAGGGGGTTGGACTAGGAGACTTGTAAGGCTCCTTCCAACTCTGTTATTGTTATTCATCCACATTCCAGATATGGTCATTGCCAAGACTCTTAGTGTTAGCTTCTCATTTTCAGCTAAAATGTGGTACATTTTCTCCTTTGACCTTCACCATAGAGATATTAGAAAAGAGACCCTGTGGATACAATACCTTGTCTTCATACTCACCATATTTGGTGAATAAGTATTAAAATAAGCATGAAATAATAAGCATGAAAAAAATCTATCCATGCAGACTTGTTTTATGTAGACTCATAAATCATTCTAAATATCATGATAGGTGTTCAAGAAGCTTTAGATAAACTGGGTTTTCCCAAAAAAGTGACATTTTTGCTCCCCACCACTTAAAAATGTAAAGACCATCTTTCTAGAATAAATCAGTAGCCCCATAGTGCTGCATATCTTTAAAGCGCTCCATGGCTTAGGGTATTTACAGGATCACCTATTACCAACAAATGCTTCCCACTGGCCAGTACGTTTATTTATTTATTTATTTTATTAGATTTTTATACTGCCCTTCTCTTCACGGACTCAGGGCGGTGTACAGCAAATTAAAATAACACAATCACAAACATTAAAATATATTAAAAGAAAGTATTAGGAGGCTGTATTAAATAAAAACCAAATATAAGACCAATTTAAAACCAAAATAAAATCATTTTAAAATTATAAAAACAGTGGCTAAAAAACAGGAGCAAGTAGGGGTCGGACTAGGCCAGTCCAGCTTGGGTGAATAGATGTGTCTTCAGGGCACGTCAGAAAGCATGGAGGTCGGATATGGTGCGTATTTCTGGGGGGAGATCATTCCAGAGGGTGGATGCTGCCACAGAGAAGGCTATCCCCCTGGGTTCGCCAGTCGACATTGTCTGGCCGATGGCACCCTTACGAGGCCCTCTCTGTGAGAGTGGATGGGTCGGTGGGAGGTATTTGCTGGTAGAATGCAGTCCTGTAGATATCCAGGTCCTAAGCCATGGAGCGCTTTAAAGGTGGTAACATTTTAGTCTCCAGGCCTTTAGTTATCTTAGTTAATTTTCTCCAAATTTTTTCCAAAGTCTCAACATCCTTTTTGTAATGAGGTGACCAAAACTGGATGCAGTATTCCAGGTGTGGTGTTAGTAAGGTTTTATAAAGTGGGACTAACGCTTTGTGTGATTTTGATTCTATGCCTCTGTTTATACAACCTAGGATTGTACTAACTTTTTTGGCTGCCGCCACACAATGATGGCTCATATTTAAGTGATCGTCCTCACTTAAATTAAATTACATTAACATCACTAGGACAGATGTTGTCAACCTGGGGTCCATGGCAAGTTGCCGTGTGTGTGTGTGTGTGTGTGTGTGTGTGTGCAGACAGGTCAAGAAAATTTTGGAAAAAGTAATACATGTGAATTGTCAATTAGTAATTAGTTGAATTTGTGGGAATGGGGTCTGTCACATAACAACGACATGTTTTGGGGTCTGCAGCTTGAAAAAAGTTGAAAATCTCTCTCTCACACACACAGTTACTGTTTTTGAGTCAGATTTTTTGCCTAATTTGTACTTGTACTTTTGGTTTTTCCTGCCTAGGTGTAAAACCTTCCTTTTCTCCACATTAAATTTCATTTTGTTGGATAGGGCCCAACAATTGTTCAAGTCTGTCAAGATCATTTTGGATGCTGAGCTTGTCTTCTGGGGTGTTGGCTACTCCTGCCAGCTTAATGTCATCTGAGAATCTGATGAGTTCCCCTTCTATTAACTCCTCTGAGTCATTTACGAAAATATTGAAGAGTACCGGGCCTAAGACAGAACCTTGTGGTACCCCACTGCTTCCTTCCTTCCATGTATATGTAGCAACATTAAGAAGTACATCTACATGGACTTCTTGTTAAAGAAGACTTTGCTTGCAAAGAATTACTTTGGGTACAAGGCATCTGGCAACCTGACAACACATGGAGGGAACTGTTCTGCATGAATACATCTGGGGAGAGCATATTCACCATTACCATTACCTTGGGATGTTCTTTCCTAGCTTCTATTATTAAAAAGATTATGACTTATTGGTCGGATTTGCCGTATTTTTCGCACCATAAGACGCACACACCCCCAAAAAAGTGGGGGGGAAAGTGCATGCGTCTTATGTAGCGAATACTCCAAAACAGCATGGGAGATCGATCCGCGGGGTGCCAGGAAGGCTTCAATTCGGCCTTCAGGCCGATCTTTGAGCATTGAGCAAAATTCCACACACCTGGAAATCGCTCCGTGGGATGCTCCAAAGCCCAAGGATCGGCCTGGAGGCCAAACTGCAGCGTTCCCAGCGCCCTGCAGAGCAATTTCCGCACACCCGCGGGGTGCCGGGAATGCTCCAATTCGGCCTCCAACCTTGGATCGCTCCGCGAAATGCCTCTGGGCGCCCTGCGTCTTATGGTCCGGTGCGCCTTATGGTGCGAAAAATGCGGTATATCATGCTTCTTTGACAATTGCAATGAGTTCTACCTGGGGGCTACCTCTGAAAATTGCAAACTGGGGTAACTAAACAAACATTGCAGCTATTACAGATGCAAATATTACCATTGTTAAAAGCATAAAAGTTATAAATAAAAAAAATCCAAAAATGTGATGGATTCTAAGCAAAGGCAATGAAGATGGATCATACATCATTAAATGTACACTATGGCAGAAAAATGAAATATCTAAAGAGAAAAATGTTAGTTTGTGAAAAACTAGCATGGTTGCTAATCTGACCCCGAGGCAGGGAGTTCCAAAGTTTCACCACCAATCATGCTTCTAGTAGAGTTTGTACATACTGTATGTAGACTTATAATCAGAGTCAAGCCAGGCTATTTTGCTAGGTATAATCTCAGGAAAAGTCTACAAGAAATATCATAATTTAATGAGATATGTGCTGAGGACCGCTGACGTGGCCTAGTGGTGAAGACTCTTGCCTCCCGCTCGAAAGGTTGAGAGTTCAACCCCAGCTAGCAGCAGATGTTTCTCTTTGACAGAGTGCAAAAAGAAAATATCTGCTGTGAACTCCTATGTGGCATCAGGGAGGGCATTCGGCCAGTAAACGCTCAGTTCCATCCAGTCGCCCTGACATTACCCTGAATTAGGGGATTATGGGGTCGTAAAAAGGGAATCTTAATAAGATATATGCTGACAGCAGTAAGAACATTCTTGATTCAACATTGAACCGAGATTGAGGTTTTCCTTTTGAAAAAGAGTCCAAGCACAGTGAGTAATCAGGGCTGGGAGGTGCCGTGCAAGACCTCCACCAAATAACTTTTTATATCAACACTTCCTTAGGAGAGTCTCTGTCTTCTTTTTAACTGACTATTTGCTTCTTTGTCCTCCATTCACCCTTCCCTCAAATGATGTTTCTACCTCTTCTGTTCTAAAATTACTTTTATACATTGATTTTTGCTAAATATTCTAACAAGGGTCTCCCTATTGTTATGATTTTTTTAAAAAAAAAAATCTGGTGATAGCATTGTAATGCATTGTTGGAATGTATTATTGTGCAACACCTACAGTAGTATTCAGCCAGTATATATCAGCATTTACAAGATTGGATCTACGGTATATACTCTATGTCAGCAGTCCCCAACCTTTATGGCTTGGAGGCCTGGGAGGGGGAAGAGGGGAAATGGCCCGTGCAAGTGGTGGGCCATGTGTGTATGGACATGTGAGTTGAGCTGAGGGCATGCATGCTCCTTGCGCTATCCTGACACTCGCACAAGTTGAGCTGCATTCATGCACACCCTTGTGCCAACCCACTGTTCTCACAAGTTGCACTATGCACATGTGCATGCCCCTCATACCACCCCTGCTCTATGTCCTTTTTGTTCCAAATAGTTTCCTGTTACAGTAAAACAGTTAAGCAGTAAAGCACATGGTGACTGTACACACTACTTGATCTGAAGTGCTATATATAAACAGAATTTCTAACAAAGAGCCTAATTAATACCTTCGTTAAATTTTCTGACAGAGGCCAAGATGGAAAAGGGAACCTGACTACATACGTGTTGATGCGCAACAGGTTTTTAAACACTGAAAATACAAACACGGCACCTTCTGAGACTCCTGGGCTCTCCATAGGCTCTTTGGTCACCCTCTCTCCAGATTCTGTTGCTCCTGCTTCAGCCAGGATCTGTAAGGGCCTCTCCAAATCTCCAGCCCAGGAGCTCCAACTTCTGAATCTCTGCTGCTTTCCTTCTTGCCTGGGTAATGTTGACTCACTGTCTTTGAGGCCATTTTTGAGCCCCTCTGCTTCACAGGATGGTGTGTGCTGCAAAGAGAGAAAATGGAGGAAGTCACCACCACAGCTTATATCGGTGATGTGTGTTTTCTCTCCCCTTCTCAACTGCCCCACCACCATGACCTTAACAGTCCCCCCCAATGCTTTTCCAACCCGTGTTTCCTTCTTCCCTTCCATCCAATCCTTCCTGGACAGAAAGCCCCCATTTCCACAGGGTCCTCAACTCCTGTTCTATGCCTCCTTCCCCATCTCTCTCCCCTCCCTCAGAGCTGGTGGGCCAGAACAGAGCTGAGCTGGATCTTCCATGCAGAACAGCTGATCAGAGGGTCTCCAGCAGGAGGGGCTGAGCCCCAGATGAGCTCAGGAAGCCCATAATCCTTCCAAGGCTGCCTTGGGAAGACTCTGGGGATGAATCCTCCTCAACAACCCTCCCCAACAACCTTGCTGGTCTTGGCTCTCAGTTATATTGGAAGCTCAGAGTTTTGTTTTCAGATTCCAGCAATAAACAGACTCACCTCTATGGTTGCTTTGGTTTGGAGCATCGTCTGAGATTGAATCTTATCTTCTGTACCATCAATAGAGGGAGAAGCAGCCATTTCGGAAGGAATATAATCAAAGTAAGATTTCACTTTTTGCACGACTTGATTCCTGTATCTGAAGCACAAGCCTGATAGATGCCAGAAAGAGATAAGGCAGCCAATTGATTACCAAGGCAGAAGCTTTTTGCCTGACCTGGAGAAGGATAGATGTGTAAGACCCTGAAGGGCTCAGAAAATACAATTGCCTGGATCCAGCCTCTTCCGAAAGGGGTATGTGTGATCTAGCAGAACCGAATACATTACAAGTCATGTCTTGGAAAGATTTGACAGATGCCCTCCAAGCTTATTATGCCCCAGTGCCATCCAAATTTGTTAAAAGGCATGAATTCAGGCACAGGATGCAATGTGGAGGTGAATTGATCAACCAATATTTGGAAGCTTTAAGGAAGGCTGATACCCTCTGTGCCTTCGCAAATGTGGACGATAGCCTGTTAGATCAACTCATTTTTGCGGTGTGTAATCTAAGACTTCAGCGTAGGTTACTTGCCAACCCTAACCTGATGCTGCACAAAGCCCTGGATGAGGCTCGAGCCACTGAAAAGGCAGGTACTACAGTGAACCAGGGCATGTCTGAAGCAGGATTGGAGGAATCTGAGAAGGAGCCTTACGAGGTCGACCAAACCAAAAAGCAGCTAGAGACAAAGTGCAGATGCCCCAGCTGTGGTGGTCAACACCCTAGATCTATTTGTCATTTCAGGGATGCTGTTTGCAGATGTTGCGAAAAGAGGGAGCATTTAGCTAAAGTTTGTAGAGCACCTGAACTGGTGGAATCAGCTCCATCGGTGCCTCTACCTTGTTACAATCAATTGAAAAGTAAACGAGAGATCAAGCCGTGGGTGAAACTGGAAAAAACATCAGATTCATCGGAGGCATTCCAAATTAAAGTGGATAACACTGGTTGCAAACCCAGGAAAAAGATTCACATTGCGGCACAGATCAGCGGAAAGCCTTGTCGGATGAAGGTCGATTTGGGATCAACGATCTCAATTGTGTCCTGGGCTACTTTGAAGAAAATTCTTCCCAGAATGAAGCGGAGCCAACTGAAGCCTCAAAGATTGCAAATTTGAGATTATCAATGGAATCGGTTGAGATGTTAGGCTACATGGACATTCCAGTGGCTTATATCAAGGTTAAGGGACTATTACCTGTGACTGTTGTGGGGAAACGTTTACCAAATCTGTTGGGGCTTGAATGGTTCGAGGCTTTGGGACTGGGGATCACTAGGATCCATTCCACATTTGAAAACTGGGGAAATGACTTAATTATGGAATACCAAGGGATATTCTCTCAGAACCTAGGCAAGTATACAAGGAAACCTATTTCTATTTCTTTGGATCCCCTGGTTACCCCTATCAGGTTGAAACCACACAGAGTGCCTTTCACTATGAAAGATAAATTAGACGCAGTCCTAGATAAATTGATAGCTCAAGGCATTTTAGTCCCTACGGATAATGCATGTTGGGAAACACCGATTGTAACACCTATGAAAAAAGATGGGTCTATTCGCATTTGTGTGGATTATAAACGCACAATTAATAAAGCATTACAGCAGAATGCATACTCAGTACCTGTAACTCAACACCTGCTTCATTCTCTAGGCACTGGACAAATATTTGCGAAATTAGATCTTGCCCAGGTGTATCAGCCTGTTGATAACACCACGACTGAAGCTCAAACAATCGTAACTCACCATGGCGCATTTAAAGTAACCAGACTCCAATTTGGCATTAGGATGGCTCCAGGGATTTTTCAGGGTATAATGGAAATACTGTTGTAAAAACTCCCTGGAGTTGTACTTTATTTTGATGACATTTTGGTTACTGCATGGTCTGAAGAATAACTGAAATTAGGATTGTGGTAGGCGTTTGAAACATTTAGGAGCAAGGGTCTCAAATTAAGGAGGGATAAATGTCTATTAGGAGTTTCATCGGTGGAAATTCTCTGCTACAGAATTGATGGAGCAGGTATCCACCCCACAAAGGATAAGGTTCAAGAGATTAGAAATTCACCTGTGCCAAAAAATAAGTCTGATCTTCAATCATTTTGGGATTTATTAAATTTTTACCACAGCTTCCTCAAAAGAAAAGCTACAATTGCTGACCCATTGCATCACTTATTAGCAAAGAAAACCCCTTGGGTGTGGGGACAGAGGAAGGCTGATGCTTTTGATCAAGTACTTGATCAAGCGATCAAGTACTGATCCGCTATAATACCACCTCCTGGTAACGCTGACTTGCGATGCCTCTCCATTTGGCATCAGAGCTGTATTAAGCCACATGTTGCCTACAGGTGTGGAAGCCCCTGTGGCTTTCTATTCTAGGACATTGATGGCTGCTGAGCACAATTACAGACAAATTGATAAAGAGGCTCTGGCTTTGGTTGCCTCAGTGCGAAGGGTTCATGAATACCTCTATGGCTGGTGGTTTACTTTGGTCACTAACCATAAGCCTTTCTTGGGTATACTGGCTGGTGATCGCCCCATTCCTGCAGCACTGTCCCCAAGAATGATTTGTTGGTCTCTGTTTTTGGCTGCCTATTCATGCCAGTTATTGCACAAACCAGGTTGCAGTGTGGGGCATGCTGATACACTCAGCCGTTGCCTGCTGCCAGGTATGGATGGCGCTGCAGAGCTGGGGGTGCTGGATATATTGGTGGATTGTATTGGGGCTTTGCTTGTTATATCCAGCGAAGTGGCAGCCCCTTCTGTGTTTGACCCCCTCCTACGGAGAGTTTTGAACTGGGTGCATAGGGGGTGACCAGATGAGAAATTGGCTGAAGAATTTAAACCCTTTTATTTGTGCAGAGAGGAACTGGCAGTACAAGAAAACTGCCTGTTGTGGGGTGATAGGGTAGTAATCCCTACCAGACTACTGTCGCATATATTAGGCACCCTGGATGAATGTCACCCTGGTAGATGGATGGAAGTGCACTTAATGACAGATACGAAAGCCCCTGCGTTGATCAAATATCTGGAAACCTTATTTTTAACACATGGTTTACCAGATGTCATTGTTACTGACAATGGTCCGCAATTCACGGCCACCTTGTTTGAAGGGTTTCTGGCAGATCGGAGCATCTATCATGCATTAATAGCGCCCTTTCACCCAAATTCCAATGGCCTTGCAAAGAGCGCTTTCAGAACAGCTAAGGGGGCACTCAGCAGGTTAGGACTGGGAAATTGGCAGAGTAGAGTAGACAAGTTTTTATTATAGCAGCATATCTTCCAGAGTAAAACCATGGGTAAAAGTCCAGCAGAATTATTATTTGGTCATAAACTAAGATCTATATTAGATTGATTGTACCCAGAATACAGCCTGGACACATGAAACTGTCTGGGATGGTCACCAGGTGTTTGAATGTGGGCGAATCAGTGTGGGCTAGGAACTATGCTCAAGGGCTAAATTGGCTTCCAGGTAAAACTGAGAAAGTGTCAGGCGTCTCTGGCATAGACATATTGACCAGTTGCAAGAAGCACTGCCAAAAACAGCCCAGCACAAACCGCTCCTGACTTTAGTAAAGAATCATATTCCTCCCCAGGATTCTCCGGTCAAGAAAAACTGGTGGAGTTGCCAGAGATGGGGCTCTTTTGATGTTGGGCATCGACCGACTCACCAATGCCCCCAATTGATTTCGGACCAAGTCCTGAGCCTGAAACAACTACAGATTGCTTGCCACAATTGTCAGTCCAGTCAGTTCCTTTAATCACTCCACCGACTATGGAACTGCAGAGATCCGGGCGGCAGATCTGCAAGCCTGAGTCACAGTCTTCAACGCTCTTGCTAATATTTGAAATAACCTCCTTGAGTCACTGTTTGGCAAGGTTTATTTATTAACAAAATTCAAGCTACAGAAAGACCACCTCTTCTCTTGTAAGGATATGAAAGCACTGAAGGTCTCTTCTTTGCAGCTGCCAGGCAACTCCTCCCTTCACCATGATTATTATCTCTTGCCAGTTCCTCTGCTAGACACGTGAACGGCCAGTCAGAAATTCACGTTTAGGAGAGAAGCTGAACTTAAACTCTGCTCTCCAGATTTGCCCCCTCCTTCACAGGAAAGGTGAGATCCTGATGTTAGGGATCTTGACAGCCTGATTATTTAAAACAATATGTATGTTCCTAATATTTTATCTATGAAGGGAGGGGTGTTGGATCCTGCACGTCTGGCTGACCAGGCTGTCAGGAGTTGTTAATTAGCCATCTCCTCCTCTCTGGGCAGTAGAAAGCTCGGCGACTGTCCAGCCTGCAGTTATGATTGGTTCTCAAGTTTTGAGAGCTCCTATATAAGCTGAGCTCAATAAGCAAGATGTTTGTTACTGTTACTGGTTGATGTTTTTCCAATAAACAAGATGCACTCCGAGATCTTCTGCTTTTCCTTGCCGCATGAACCCAACACTGACCACAAAGAAGTATAAAGGAAGGTGCCTGGTGGTTATTGAGGACTAATCAAAACAGATTGTTATTATTATTGTTATTAGAGCACCTATGGGACCTCTCAGCCCTGTTTTTCCACCACCGCTAAAGTCACTGAAAGCTGGAATGTTCCCAACAGGGCCCTATACTAAATCATCATCAATGATGCTAAACCTCTCAGAATCCTGTTATTGGTACAATATACTAATATTAGCCAAAGATGTCGTGTATTCCAGTCTTGGTAGTCACATAATTTATATTCTAAACCCCCAACCCCAAGGCAGCCGTATCTAATCACCAGAAACATTGGCTGATTCTGAAAAACTAAGCCAGGCCTTGCCAACTTAGCACTGGCACCTGAGACTGACAAGCAGGCAAGACGCAGGCAAGAAGCAGGCAAATCAGAAGCAGGTCAAAAGGCCCATCCCGGAAGAAGGAAATGGCAAAGCCCTCCCACCTCATTGCAGAGAATGTTATGTGGAGGGGTCGAGTTGCACTTGGTGAAGCTGAATTCTCACATCCACCCCTCACTCTTCCGTTTCTAGCCCAGAGTAGGAGCAGAGCAAGCAGCGGCTACTGTTATCACTCAGCTTTCCTTCCCTTGTTGTTGTCTGTTCCCAGGTGTGACTGCAAAGAGGGGGCAGAGACCACCACTCAGTGTTGTTCCTTGGCTCTGATTGCTCCTTTCACCACTGGACTTTCCTCCCTTTTGTCCTAGGTGTGAACATTCTGGAACTACAGGAAATTGGAAAATGGCTGTGTAGTTTTTTTTCTTCCTTTGTGACTCCAATTCAAAATACTGTTTGTGGGTCAGGGGATGGGAGGGGTCTACGACAACTTGCCACAGGCCACTTGCCCCTTCCAACTCACCGTGGGACAGTTCACCATGACCAGTTTGTCATGGGACAAGAGTTACACTAATAACAAAAGAAATGATGCAATAGAATGATTAAAGAAAGGATGCAAAAGGAGGGACAGAATGAAATGGGAAGGACAAAATAATATTGAATGGCTGAATTGGCCCGTGGCGAATTGGCCCATTCTGTATTGGGGGGGGATCTTGGTTGCAGCCCTCAGGGAGAACTGTCATCCACACCAGTTCAGTCAACAGAGAAAGAGCCGGGGGTGGGGGTCAGTGGGTGTTGTGTGTTTCACTTACGTCTCAGGAAGAGAATGCCAGCTCCCAAGATTATGGCAGCCACAAGTGCCACAGGAATCCACCACAAAGTAGCTAAAGAAGGAGAAACACGGCCCTGATTAGACAGATGCTGACTTCCCCGACATGATGCTAAATGCAAGACTATACATTCTGCTCTCCATCTGAAAAGTAGAGATGATACTTCTATATCTCTCACCTGTTTCCTCCTCCCAGGCCAAGACCAGGGGCTCCTGCAAGGCCTCGTGCTCCAGGTGACACCGGAAACGGTCCCTCTCCTGGGGGTCGATATCAATACTGAGCCAGATGTAATGGGTCCCATCCGAGTTGGGGGCCACGTTCCCATGGAGGGTCTCGTACTCGCAGACCTCTCCATCCCTCCTCCAGGTGGCCTGGATCTCCCTGGGGTAGAAGCCGTAGGCCTGGCAGGTGAGGGTCTCCAGGCTGTCATCCACCACCTTGCGGGTCACTTTCCCCACCGGGGGCTCTGCAGAAAGAGCAACTACAGAATTACCAGGATTTCTGGACTTTCTGGCCAGGTGATTTAATAGCAGGGAAAAGTCTGTTTGGTACCCTGTCCCACTGCTCCTTCTTGTCTCATGAACCTGTGGGACCCTCAAAGGTGAGGGGCACTGAGCTCTTTGGATTTATTTTTGAAAGGGATACATGGAATTGGGGGTAGCGTTTCCACTCTGACCCAAATAATTGTAATATTTGGGGATCGATTCAATTTTGATCTCCATCCTAACTGAATTTGTTCAGGTTCTTCTAGATGGTTCTCTTCTAGGAAGAGACTCATATTTCGGTTCTGCCCAAAATGCAGGGTGTGGGAATTACAGTTTCCTCTGCAATTCCATTTCCATGAGGAGATCTTTGCAAGATTTCCTCATGGAAATGGAACTAGAGCTCAGCCTTAATATCCTGCTCAGCTAGTTTCATTTTCGTTAATTTTCAAGACCTTATTTTGGGGAGCATTGAAGATTATTTTGTCCTGAATTTTGATCCGCTAAATGCCCAGCTCTTTTTCTGCCAGGCGAATGAAGGTTGGTTTTACTGGGTAGAAAAGAAATAATACGGGGAAGGGGACAGGTAGGAGCCTACAAAACAATTTCATAGCAGGGACCATTTAACCACTCACCTGTCCTCTGATGAGCCTTCTTCTTGTAGGACTGGTAACTCTGCAGCTGTTTGATGCAGGTCTCCTCCAGGTAGGTTTTTTTCCTTTGGGATTGTCCTGGATGAACCTCCCACTTCTCTTTGACCTTCGCGGCCTGGGGCTGAGCTGCCACCCATCTGAGTGTCTCCTTATCGAAGCTGATGAAGTCCCACCCATCGTAGCCATAGTGCAAAAACCCTCCTTTGCTCCCATCTTCTCTGAGCAAACAGCCCACGGCCACCTGCCAGGTGTGAAGCCCTGAAAGAGACCCAGAAGGGGGTGAATATGAATGAAAAGGGTCCAGGGTTCCTCTCCCTAGACAGCATGAGAGCCTACGCCCCCCCTTTCCATCTGGGGAGGGAAACCTGATTTCTCCTTTCCCTCTTTATCACACAAGAAGAAACAGCTTCTACTTCAATTAACCCTTTTGGGCTGGGGTCAGGCCAGGAGAATTTCTAGGTCAGAGGTCGCCAAACCGTGGTCCGTGAACCACTGGTGGTTTGTGGGAAAATTTGGTCCGTGAGCTGGGTGCATCCAATAAGACGCGCCTTATATTAAGTGTAGGCGTAAGCAGTGGTGGCAATTCTTTACTCTTGTGGCTTTGCGGCGGCAGGCAAGTGAGTGAGCCGTGACAATTCTTTCTCTGTGTCTCTGTCTCTCTCTCATTCTTGCTCTCTTTGTCTGTTTCATTCTCTGTCTCCCTGTCTCTCTCTCTCTCTCTCTCTCTCTCTCTCTCTCTCTCTCTCTCTCTCT
>JANHFO010002093.1:124320-136898 GCA_032468095.1 Pareas carinatus
TATTTTGTAATAATTAAACTAACTTTAATAATTTTGCTACAATTAAACAACCTTTAAAGATTTTGTTATGATTAAATGAGCATTTATGATTTTGTTATATTAAATAGGTGCCTTTTATATTAATAAAATGGAAGTTCTCTGATCATTATTTTACAAATGTATGCACCTTTTTAAAAAAATTCATATTGGTGGGTCTCGGGATTTCAAGATATGTATTTGGTGGTCCCTGAGGTCAAAAAGGTTGATGACCGCTGGTTTAGAAGATAAAGCAAGAATTGTTTAAATTTGGTTGGGAAAAACTAAGAGAGAAACTCAGAGCTGAATTGATCTCTACGAGAGTCCCGTGTCTCTGATCATACTGATAGTAGACAACAAGAAAGCAGAAATGAGTGGCAACATTAATGCTGTATGCTTCCTCTTATGTTTAACCTATGCATATCTGTAAATAATAATTGATATCTTACACATGGGACCTAATTCAAGGAAAATCAAATTCTTTGTAAAATACTTCTACCCTTGTAGGGCTTCTTGCTTGGAAAATGATCCTGGGAGTATGAAAGAGCAACTTGTCTACTGACTAGTATGGTTATAACTACCATTAGATACTGCATTTCAGTTTTTCTTAGAGCTTTACAGCTTTTCAATAAAGGTATCAGTTATTATCGCCACTCTTCTGCAAATGAAGAGATGAAACTTCTGTCCAAACTAGTATTTTTTAGGTTTATGGTAAGAAAAAAATGTTTAATTAGTACCCAAGAGCTTCTTTAACCACATAGCGCAATACTATTTAGGAAAAGATTTTTATCTTATATGTGTCATAACGTCTTTATCTGTTTATGTTCGACTTGATAATTCTGCCACATGAGAAACTTTTCCCTCTAAGATACGATGAGGCTTTATAAGTAAAGTTCTCAGAGTACAGTGTAATATTTTGAATAAAATTGCAAGGAATCAAAAAAAGAGACATATTTTAAAATATTGTACGATACAAGAGATGAATAAATTCATGAGAAAGATTTTGATCATTTCTACATGACTCCTTGACAGTCACTGTTCTCCTATGGCAAACCTTTGCAGTTGTATTTCTATACTCCAGCTGTGTTCACAGCTTTCTGTTATGGAGAATTTTCTCAAATTGACAAGCATTCCATTCTTTTTTCCAGTTGACCAGTGAAGAAACATAGGAACCAGAATTCCATCCAGTGGTCCCCATTCATCCTTGTCAAGTTGACTTATGGAAGGGGAGCCACTCTGCAGATCCATTGCTTGCAGTGATCAGGAAGGAGAGAAGGTCTGACACCAAGTGTCAGTGATAATTTGATTTCCTGAGGAAATCCCAGCCCCCTGTTTTCAAAATATGTTCTTTCTCTTCTGAATGTTACTCCTTCTAACAGGAAAGCTACTCCAAGCACTTACTCCAAGAATCCTATCTGCTTAATACTAGACCGCTAAAACTGATTGATCAAAACAAAGGAAGGCATGGGAATAAATATATGCTTAGAGGCAAAATATCCAGTGTAGGTGGTAGATGAGAAGGTCCGGAAATTCCATGGCCTACACAAGGACAGGCTAGCCATTATTTAAGACATTAAGATATTACAACTTAATTTAAAACCTTGCTGCTTTAGGCTAATTGGGCTACTTGAACTGAATCACGAACAGTAACATTGAACAGCAGTCAGGACCTACCATTTGTGTGTGTGAGGGTGAGGGGAGAGGGAGAGAGAGAGGGAGAGAGGGAGAGAAGAGTCTCCTATAAATCACTGTGGGCTCATTCTCCAAAAGAATTATCCAATTCCAGTCCAAATGATTGATATGCGTTTGTCTAGTGGGATAAAGTGAATATTGATCATCATACGTGTGCAAGAGGTTTAAGTCAGTTATGACATCAAAGCCACAATGATTATACTTCATTTATCAACTCAATACAAACCATGGGACATAAGAAGTATAAAATAAAATAGTAACTGGTGTGAATGTATATTGCAAACCATGGCATTGTTTTTATTCCTGTTGTTATTAAAAGATGTCAATCTACAGTATATACCAATACTAAAGAAACAGAATAGCAAATTATTGTACCATATCTTCAATTTCACATATTAACAAAGAAATGCTTAGGATCATCCAATGCATATATATAGGTCTAGGTGTGTTTGGGTCTTTTCCCATGTAAGATTGAGAGTATCTTGGCGACGTTTCAGCGAGGTCCCATTAACCATCTTCAGGCTGGTGCTTTCGGCTTCGCGCAGGTGTGAGCAATCTTCATGGGTACAGGTATGTAGGTCTAGGTGTGCTCTGGTCTTTTCCCATGTAGGAAGATATTCTCTATCCTACAAGGGAAAAGACATGAACACACCTAAACCTACATATATATACTGTATATATAAATTGATATACATTGATGGCACTTAATCAGTCACATTTTCTAAGCCTTGATAAATGAATCTATGGGCACATGAGTTGAAGTTAGATTAAAAATCCCTCAGACCAAAGCAATTGTAAATGAAAATATATATAAAATATAAAAAATATAAAAATAAATTTGACTGTACAGTGTGAATTGTACTAATTGAGTGAATTAGTGACAAAGTATGTCACTAATTCACTGCATAAAAGGGACTGCTTTGCCATCACATCAAATGATTTCAAATACTTTTTTAAAAAAATTATCAAGGTGCACTGGAAGCACAACAGTCTTACACCTAATACTGTGATTGTAAATTAATCATGCATTATTCCGAATGCAATGAATTCACGTTAAATACAGATTAGGAAAACTGAATCATATTTTCTATTACTGCAGAAAAAGACTCATTTGATGTATTTCTAATATTTCATTATACTACTAGAATTCTAATCTGAAACAAATTTGAGAAGTGAGGGAGGCAAATCCTTGAGCATCCTTAGAGAACAGTGACAAGGATTAAATTTCTCCAAATGACCTTTTAGCAGAATTGCTATTTCTTTTCTCTAACTGCTCCATTTTGTTTTATTTGAGGTTTATTCACTCCAGCTAGCATGCCTTAACTTTAAATTTTATAAATCATTTCTTATTTTAAGTAAACCTCAATCACTTAAAAAAGTAGCACTTTGGCAACTGTTGATGGCATGCTTTCATCTCCTATGAGAACATGATTTCAGGCAACACATTGAGGACACTGAGGAGTGTGGAAAGTGGGCCCACAGAGGGCAAAAAAGGTGTCACATTTTAAGTTCAAGTGAAGAAGAGAGGGCAGAAGATGACTGTCTTGTTGAGCAAAAGGTCCTGTCAGTCAGCTGACAGAGCAGGGCTGATGACCTTTCTAAAGGGACAACTTAGTTGGAGGTGAGACACCCAGAAGGTGGTTGATGACAAGGATAGGAAGCAAGCTATTTCTGGCAAGTGAGAGCTTTGCCTGAGGCTGCTTTTGTTATCTGTGGAACAAGATTATTTTCAGAGCCCACTGCTAAGCCCACTCTAGCACAAATGGCAGAAACCAGAGTTGCAGATAAAATGTGTGATAAAATTGAATGAGAGGATCAGGAAAGACATGGGTTGAGGAGCTCATATGAAGCTTTCTAAAAAGAACATGGCAAGCCACCTGCCATTCAGGTACTACTTTTCCTTCTATTGCTTATGCACTACATAGTTAGAGCTCATAGTATCTCTATGCTGTGCGGCTGGTTTATCTAAGAGCAACACAATATGGCTGTATAGGATGAAGTAACAGTTCAAGGCTAAACATTTGATATCTTCTTACCCTCGGCGTATATTTTCCTTGGATTGCACAGCTATCATGTGAGCCTAAGAAGGCTCTTTAAGGCACCACTAATAGATGCAGAGTGTATGATCAGACTCCTTTCAAAGTTAATTTTTGCTTCGTATCCAAAGACTGCACATCCCCAGTGTATCCTCTAAGGCAGAGGTTTTCAAACTGTGGTCTGGGGATCCCTTTTGGTCCATGGCAAGTTGCCAGGGGGTCTGCAGACAGGTCAAGAAAAATTTGGAAAGTCATATACATGAATTGTCAATTAGTAATTAGTTGAATTTGTGGGAATTGGGTCCGACATGTAGCAATGACATGCTTTGGGGTCCGCAGCTTGAAAAGTTTGAAAACCTCTCCTCCGATGGTCACATGCAGTGGATATGACCTATCTAATGTTTCAGTATTATGTTGGATAGATATAGGCCATTTGTTTTTTGGATTCTACAAACAGTGCTACTCTGAATAGTAAAATGATGGTTTCCATTAAGTGGCTAGCTTATCCTGAATTATTATTGGATCTGGTTGCATTTAAAGCTGTGATACTGCGATAGTTACCAAAATTTAGCACAGATTTAGGACAAAATCCAAACCAAAGCCAGCTGGCTTGGGAAGGTTAGAGCTTGTCTGAGAAGAAACAATAGAATTCATTTTCAAAGTTCTTGAAAATCCATAAGAGAAGACTCCTTGTAAATCAGTCCAAGGACTATTAAGTCCAGAATTCTATGTAACTCAGTGGCCAGCCAGATTTTCTTGGGTAGTTCACAAGCAGAGAAGAGGAAAGCAATCAAAGACATCTTGCAAGAGATATATAAGATGCTGACTGCATGATGGAAGTCCCACCTTTTTAAATGTGTGTTGTTCAATAACAATCTTACACTGTTATTCCCAGCTCTATTAAAGATGTGCTGCCTTGGACCAGCCAAGGAGACTGAGAGATTTGAGGGTCAGACAATATTGATTTAAAATCAGTATATTTCCACTCTTAAGATTGAAAATGGCAAATAGTCGTGATGAAAAGGAGAGGAAAGTATTGTTTTACAGCTCTACAAAACTCTAGTGGGATGCACAAAAAGCAATTTATAAAAGTTTTCAACTGAGCAGTAAAAAAAGAATCCTCAAACTGTTTTTCTTTCCTTATTAACAAGCTAACTCTACACCAGCTTTTCAGAACTAGGGGCTACCCAGAGACCATCTTACATTCTATATAAATTCCCCTTCCAAAAAAAGCAAGGGGAAGAGTCAGCTTCTTTTGCTCAAATTTTAAAGACTCCCTTGTACAATATACTCTGCATCTATTCTTCTGAAAATGTTTGAATTACTTACCCAGAGGCATCTCTGCAAATTCTTCCAGAGCTATTAAAAATAAGGAATCCATTTCTATAATAAAAAGACCCTTTTAAAATATCCCCCCTGAAACTTATCTCTCTCTACCAATCTGTCTAAAATTGAGTAGGCTTCCTCCTTGAAAAGGGTCGACTTTGCCAGTCTTTTTCATTAAAGTTCCCAAGATCTAAGTTTAAAATGGTAAGCCACATAGCATAGAACAAATGCTTCAATTGCCTAGGAAGAGTCTCTGTATCTTCCAAGTATTGTACAATTAACCAATTTAATTTCCCCACATTAATCTATATGGGACAAATATGCAGTCTTGGATTTGGAAGCTAGATTGCAACAAGTCAGTCCTGATTCACTTTTCTAAAATGAAATTCAGTTTCTTGACTTGTCTTTCTTTCTAAAACTGCTTTGAGCATTTACAAATAGTGTAATAGAAACCGGAGGAAAGGATGTTTAGCCTGTATGACTGGAAGTGAAGGATGTGAAGAGTTCAAATACAAATTATGTAGGAGAAAACCCGGCTGAACTGAAAGGTGGAGTTAAACATGTCATCAGTTTGGAGTCATTGTCACAAGTCCAGTCCACATGAATTCCATTGACCCTTATCTAGCACCAATTCAGCTTTATTTATTTATTTATTTATTTTATATCCCGCCCTTCTCCTGAAGGACTCAGGGCGGCTTACAGGCAGTTAAAAAACACAGAACACATGAACACTAAAAACGTAATTAAAAGGAATTAAATAACGCCTGAAATTAAAAATTAAAAAGGGGAGCAGTAAAATTATTTCCAACCAAATTAAAATTTAAACGCAGGAGGACATGACGCGGCTATCCCAAGCCTGCTTGATGGAACAAGTGCATCTTCAAGGCACGACGGAAGATCCGAAGGTCAGCGATCGATCGTATAGCAGGAGGGAGGTCATTCCAGAGAGTGAGTGCTTTGACTATTAGTTGACTAGATTCTTGTGGATAAATAGCAATAATAAACTCCTCTGTATTTTGAACTCAACACGTGCTCCTAGTTATTTGCATCTGACAGTTTCAGCTGTAAAGCCCAGATTTTCAATTCTGATATAAAAATGTAGGGTGATCAGGAAGGATGAATTCAAATTCACACACTCCTGTTGGCCAGAGTTTCTTTGAATAGGCCTCTACTCTCTGGAATTAACTAAATACAGTTGCAACTGACATCATTTTCTGAAGGGCATATGGAAGCATTTTATTTATTTTCTGACTGTTCACTGTTTAAAATCATTGACAATGATGGGGGGAAATCAAGACTAGATTTTGCTTTCTGTACTCATATTGTATTTCATAAGTATATTTTTACATTGTGTATATATGCAAGTATGCATGAGAAACCTTGATTTAATGGACCTTAAGCCATTTGTCCTTTAATGGACTTGAGAAAAGTGTGTCCATTAAAGGACAAATGTCCATTAAATGTGAAGTATATAATTTGCATTGTATAAATTACTTTATTTACATAATGCATATTATGTGCAAAAGTTACATAATATAAAGCACCTGCACATTTTTAAATTATGTAAATTATACATATAATTCTCATAATTATTATGTGATTATGTAAATTGTTCAGACTGACTTGTAAAACAGCAGAATAACAAATAAGTTATTTAGGAGTAAAATGTAAGGTCAAATTGTATTCATTTCATTTAAAGTCTGTAAACCTGCTGAATGTAGTCTGTAAAAGAAAGTATGTGTTTCACTAAGGTACATATGCATTTTTTCTGATCATCTACATGTGGGATCAGATGGCTTGTCTCTCTTCATATTTATATTGCTCCCAATAGCATTTCAACATTTATTAGCAAGATTTGTCAACATCCAGGTATTTGCATCATTGAATATGATAATTCACTGTCACAGCAAATAAAATAGATTCGGAACTGCAGAACAAAGCCAGAAAAAAGGTAACTTGTTTTGGTTAATGCAGAGAAAGGGCTTTGACTTTTAAGCAATGACATTTATAGCTGTTCAAATATCAGTTTCCGTGTGTTGCTTTGTAAAAGACATGGAAAACTTTAAAGGTGCAATTCTATGCACATTTTCATCATAGGAATGGCCCATAAGTGACTCGCACAGAAATGTTACCTATAAATTCCTTCATTCTTTAAACAATTCAGCATCACAATCTATTATCTAGGACTCATCCTCTCCTTGGGAGTAAGTTTAATAAATTTGGCAGAGCTTACTTTGCAAACAGGGTAGCATACTAGCAACAAGAACAAATCCTGTGAGTTGGAATATCAGTTAATTTAATATGTAAGACTAAACTTAGTATTAGTACGATTCTTACATGAATAAGTGTACTTGCACTATATAGAAAATGAGGGGTCATCTTTTAATTCTTATGTGATTAGACGTTAGCTAATTCTAAATGGAATTAGGATACGTATATCACTAATACATTATGGAAAGGATAAACACTGGATAGACTATATATTCCTCCATTTATAAGGCTGGAAACTGGTCATGTGAGGACCAGTGATGCTCAGTCCAGATGCTACCATTATACAAACATTAACTAAATGTCTCTAACTTTGAAGGTCAGGAAGAAAATGCTCAAAAAGGAAAGATCTACAGTTTAAAACCCAGAACAATGAAATATCTCAGACTTATTTTGCAATAGATCGATCTATTCATTTTCCTAAGTAGTAAAGTCATTTATTTAGCTGTATCATCTTTGCGATTTTCTACTGTAATTATATTCCTATATATGAAACTGAGAATCTAAAGAAATGATGTCAGTCTTCTCTCAGACTGATAAGCAGTAAATACAAAGGAATTTCTCACTCTTACCTTAATAAATGTTTGTGAAGATTCATTCAGAATGCAGTTACACAGGTGTTTCTTATTATGCCCCAGGTAACACATTTATTCTACAAGTGGCACTGGCTCCATATAGGCTTTTAGATGCCATTCAAGGTGCTGGTTATTACCCATAAAGGCTTAGATGGCAGAGGACAGGTTTTTAGATGTGGATAAGTATCTGACCATCTCATATGCTCCTACAGGGAAGGCACAATTCAGGTTCCTTGTCTGCAACATTGAGAGATCAAGAGTTTTTACATTCTTGGTGGTTATCTCTGCCCTTTGAAACAATCTCCACCCATCCTCTGATATATAATTTGCTCCAACTCTCAGGCCTCTGGCTTGCCATTTCTTCAGGGGGTTGGAGGGAAGTTGTGATTAGCTCATATCTCACAGACAAAGAATGTCAAAGATGATTAAACCATTGCTTGCCTGGGCAACATGGCCAAGGGAGAATCTACACTCAAACAAAAGGCCAGCAGGCGATTGGGGGAGCCATGGCAACGGGGCGGGGTGTCAGGTTGGCAGACTGAGTGTTGGTTCCAAAATGTTCAGTCTTCATTTGATCTCTGCTCTCTATGCATCTTTCGTAAAATCTTCTGTTCAACAAACACAGTTTTCAGAATGCTTATTTCCTAAGGAGACTTTGTAGTAGGCTCCTTACAGAAAATAAAGACTGCCTTTCAGCCACCCTGGAAAGGACACAATTTTACCACGTGGGCTGATACCACCATGTCTGCACCCAGTTGTGATGAATTGGAGGAGGCAGATGCAATCAGGGGAGTGTCTAGCAGAGGCCCTTCAAAGATGGAACTCATTTCGTGGATGGAGAAGCCTGCTGGCTTCAAGGAATCTCAGCCTCCCAGGTGGTCTATGGGAATCGGAAGGAAGAGCATTCCAGAGGTGAGCAGCAAAGGTGTGATTTTCACAAAAGGAAGCCAAACCAGCACTTGAGGGGGAAATGAGACGTGTAAATCCAGAGTCAGGGGGAGATGACCCTAACCAAAAACTGACCCAAGCCATGCAGCTGATGAATCAGGTACTCCAAGCAATGCAGCTCAAACAATCCCACCCCAACAGCCAAATTCAGGCCTCTCAAAAACCTGTGACGAGGAGGAGAAGGAGGATGAGAAGGAGGAAGAGGAGGAGGGTAGCTCCTCTGAGTGAGAGAGATGGGTCCAGGGCCCCATGGCAGCTACCTTAGGGACCAGACAGAGGGGAGCCACAGGAGGGAGAGTTGCCCAACCTGATGATTGAGTTCAAAGAGGAAGGAGGACTCATAAACTTCCCTCCCTTGGAGTGAAATTTGATGGAAATCTGAAACAGCTGGGATATTTCCTCATCCATGTGGCAACATACATGCAGGAATATGGCCCAGATCTAAGAACCAAAGGAGGGAAAATCAGAACAGTCACCCTAGCTCTGGAGGGAGGAGCCGCTGACTGGATAACTATGGAGCTCCAGAGTTGGGAATTTTAAACGTTTCATAACTGTGCTTTGAGGGTGGTTTGAGGTCTGCCTAGCTGACTGCACCACCAAAGATCAGATTAAAACAATCAGACAGGGATGCAGGGAAGTAGCAGAATACACAGAAGATTTCTGACTGGGCATCTGCTACAATGGTCTGAGAGGATGCTCATCGGTCTCTACAAGGATGGCCTCAATGATGAAATCTAAAACACATGTGTACCTAGAGGCAACCCACCCCATATCCAGAGGTGGTTCCTGCTAGCCAGGGAAGTTGAGATTGACCTCACTTGAAATAAGCGCTACCGCGAGAGAGGTGAGCCTCCCAAGTCAAGGAAACGAAGCTACTAGAAGCCATGTCCCCTGACCTGTTTCAATTGTGGGAAGGATGGACACAGGGCTACAGAATGCAGAAGCAAGAGCCCAATGAAGAAAATCAACTCGGTAACGATGACTGTTACTGCAACCCAAGGGGTTGATGTCATTGAGTTCCTCCCACCAAAAGGGAAAGGGAGTACAACTCCAACCTCAACAGGATCTGGATCCGAATCCAGATCCTGGCACATCAGACGATGACGACCCGATGATGAGTGGGTAGATTTCTATGGTAAACATCCTCATAGAACTCAAAATTCCCACATCCTGTCAGGTGGTAAAGATACCTGCCCTGCTTGACTCTGGGTGCACGCATTGTGTGATTAGACCCATCCTAGTTGATAAGTTGGGAATCAGATTGAACTTACTAAAAGCAGCCATGGGGTTTGCCCAAGCAGATGGCTCCTTGTCTGGGGGGATGCCCGCTACGTTTTTAACTGAACCTTTGGAAATGAAAATGGGGGTGCATGTTGAGTCTATCAGTTTTATTGTGATGCCAGGGTTGAACATGGACTGACCCCTAATGCTGGGCCTGACTTGGATATACAGATGGAGCCCACGGATTGTTTGGGACAAGAAGAGGTTAAAAATCAGAGCCTCTTGGGGCCCTGCAAAATTGACTGGAAACCCCACTCCTATACCCATGGTCTAGAATTAGGAACAAGGGGGGAAGATTAAGTGGTCATGCCCATAATTCCTAAATAATACAGAGACCTGAGGGGGGTGTCCAGTGAACAAGGATCAGATGAACTACCATCCCATAGGCTGACAGACTGTGCCATAGACTTCTTGCCGGGTGCTAAATTACTTAAGCCAAAAATGTATGCAATGACTCCCCGCAAACTTGAGGAACTGCGCAAGTTCATTGATAAGAACTTGAAATGGGTTCATCCAACCAGCGAGCCCATGGGTGGCTGTGCCTGTGTTATTCCGTGAAAAGAAAGATGGTTCTATGAGATTATGTGTGGATTTCTGGGGTCTTAACTGCGTGACTGTGGGGAATGTGTACCCCTTACCATTAATGAAGGACATGCTTGTCCACTTAGCAAAAAGAAAAATCTTCACGAAATTAGATATCAGGAAAGCCTACTATCTCATATGGATCAAAGAAGGAGATAAATGGAAGACTGTTTTTAATTGCCCACTAGGATGTTTCCAGTTCAGAGTTCTTCCATTTGAACTTCAGGGGGCACCGGGTGTGTTTATGCAACTACCCTATTTTTTGCACCATAAGACGCGCTTTTTCCCCCCCCAAAAAGGGGGGGGAGTGTCAGCGTCCTATGGAGCGAATACTCCCAAAAGGCATGGGAGATCGCTCCGCGGGGTGCTCCAAAATCCAGAACAAAGTCCGGAGATCAGCTTGCAAGCGGAACTGGGGGCTTCCCAGCATTGTGCGGGCTGGCGGGAAGCCTCCAGTTCCGTTTGCAAGGTGATTTCCAGACTTCCCAGCACCACGCAGAGTGATCTCCGCCACCCCGCGGGGTGCCGGGAAGCCTCCAGTTCCATTTGCAAGCTGATTCCCGAACATCGGGGCACACCACGGGGGGGCGGATATCGCTCTGCGCGGTGCTGGGAAGTTCGGGAATCAGCTTGCAAGCAGAACTGGGGGCTTCTCAGCACCGCGCGGAGTGATTTCTGCCCCCCCGCGGGGTGCCGAGAAGCCTCTAGTTCCATTTGCAAGCTGATTCCCGAACTTCCCAGCACTGCGCGGGGGACAGGGGAAATCACTCCGCGGGACGCCGGGAATGCCTCGCGTCCTATGATTCGGAGCGTCCTATAGGCCGAAAAATACGGTAAGTCGAAAATTAAAAACAATACCATCAGAGACTAAGGGAATTGTCTGAACTAGATGTACTTTTCATTGATAAAAGTTAACAGTGTAACCATATATTCTGAGAAGAGTCCTGAAATTTTTGGTTCTGATTGGGAGAAATATAAGTACATTAACTTTTTGTCTAATGGTCTTAAGTATTACTTTTGTAGGGGTAATTCACAACTAAAGGCTTGCTGATTTTTTGAGCTTTGTTACAAAAGAAAACACAGGTCCATAACAATAAATATAAAAAAACCAACAGACATACCTTCAAACCTGGAGGACCAGGCATCCCAGGGTAGCCTGGTTCACCTGAATCGCCCAGTCTTCCTTGTTCTCCCTAAGAAATCAAAAATAACTCTATAAATAGGAAACTACACACAATGAAAATGCATTGTTCTTGTGAAGCTGAGGACATAATTCTGTAAATATCTGATTCGAAGGTATATGGGAGGTAATGACTTTGGACTTCTTTTTTCCTGGGCCTTCACATTACAGTCATACAAAATCTTAAGGTTCTTCACAATGTGAAGGTGCATGAATGAAATGATGCTTTAAACTCATTACATAGTGTTAAAGCCGCCATATTGTTTATAAGGCATACTGTATGCAGCTGCCCCACTTCCCCAGCAATGTATTTATTTCATATTCTTATTTCACAATACTTGTTAGAGAAGAAAACTCATATCTTTCAGTTTTTTTCACCTGAATATTTCTACCACAGAGTAAATCCCCATGATATTTTGACATCAAATGAACTGTAAACATAACAAACTTGATGAAAACTCATAAGCGCATTCATTATTCTTGGCTTTGGTCAGAATACTAAAAATATCCATTCAACATTAAGAAAATTGAACTATTTACATAAAAGATCATCCGTGTCTTTGGGGTGGAATTCCTGATGATACACAGCTGTACATTTCCACCCCAACGATGCCGTGGAAGTAATGACCCGGTGTCTGGAAGCTGTGCGGATCTGGATGGGGAAGAACAAACTCA
>JANHFO010002093.1:139017-153227 GCA_032468095.1 Pareas carinatus
GAGAGAGAATGAGAGATGGGGTGGAGAGAGGGAGAGAGAGGGGGTGGGAGGAAAGAAGGGAGGAAGAGAGAGCGACAGAGACAGAGAGCTGGGGGGAGGCTAAAATGGAGGCTGGGAAAATGCTGGAAGAGGCTAGGGCTGCAGCTGCCACCCGCGGTGGCCATTTCAAATGGTCTAGACACTGGAAGCTTAGAAAACCTCCAAGGTCCTCTCCAGGTGAATTTGGATTCGGGATTCTAGAAAGAGACAGAGAGACAAACAGAGAGAAAGAAAGACACACAAAGACAAACACAGAGAATAAAAGAGAGGGGGGAGGGAGAGAATGAGAGAGAGGGGTGGAAGGAGGGGTGGAAGGAAGGAGGGAGGGAGAGAGACAGAGAGATGGGAGGAGGCTAAAATGGAGGCTGGGAAAAAGCTGGGAGAGGCCAGGGCTTCATCCACCACCCATGATGGTCATTTCAAATGGAATGGACACTTGAGTCACATGACAGACTGGCTCCAGGCGTGGCACGACAGTCTGTTCTCCGACTGCAGGCCGGCTCTGGGCATCGCGCGGTGGGTTGCTGAAACTGCCGCTGTTGTTCGGAGACCACCACTGTCAGCTCAGAGAGCACTGTCATTTGCCGAACCTGCTGTTGCGATTCACTCGAAGAGCAGTACCACCGCTGTTCACTTGGAGAGCATTACCTCTCGCTTGGAGAGCACCGCAACTGCTGCCGTTCTCTTGGAGAGCACTGGTGCCATTCGCTCGGAGAGCATCAATGTGTGTTTGGTGGCAATCACCTTCTTGCTCTCCTTAATCAAGCAGAGAGTCGCGTGCATGCCTCCCCCGCCTCTCTCACCCCGGCGCACTCATCTTCCTTGCTGCTTCTTCCTCTGCCATGAGTCTGTCCACTACTGGCAAAACTGTTCTTGCGTTACTGCTACTGCTGCTAAATTCAAAATCACACAGTCTGCGAAAGCCCTCCAATCAGGAGAAAGGTAACAAACAATGTTTTGTCCGATCACATGCTCCGGAATTAAAAAATTGAAATAACTCACATAAAAATTAATATTTTAAAAAACCATTTCTTAGTGAGCACCTAGATGACAAGACAAACAGATCTACCAAATGTCAGGTTTGTAGCTTTAATAGTTTGGGAGATCTCGTGATGAGTCAGTCAGTGAGTGATATTTCACACACACACACACATACACGCACGCAAGTAGGTAGGTAGGTAGGTAGGTAGGTAGGTTTATTTAAAGTCACTGCTTAAAATCAAAAATTTTAAAGTAAAATTCTATTCAATATAACATTTTAAGCCTTATACTTAGTCATTTAATAGAACTTTAAATTCCATATTCAGTTCTTCATTTTGCAATATTTTTATCTGTCCAATTTTTTTCCATAACTTCCATTACTGTATCTGTCTTCTGTTTTCATTTCTATTTCAATTCTCTCTGCTTATTTTTTCCCAATCTTCCTCATGTTTTTCCAATGGTGCCTTAAACTGCTTTAAGGATGTTTTGTACATTTGTTTTTTCTGCTAATTTCTTATAATGCTCGTGGAAGTGGCTGATACTCTTTTTTTTAAGATCTTGCGCCTTCCTTTAAACCTTCTTTTAATTTTTAATTTAAGATTTAATTTTCCATCTTTCCACATAGCCATCTCTCCAGAAACCTGCTGCTTTTTTTATTATTCTCAATTCTATTACTTTCAGTTTGTCAATGTGTTTGTCATCAAAGCTGCAATCATCTCTTTTCTTTACTTAAATTCTGTACTTTGGGTTTTTCTGTAAAAGTTTCATCTATTTTTTGTATTAATTTGTTGATTTCAGCTGTAAATCCATCCATCAATGTCAATAGCATTTCATTCATCATTTTTGTTTTTTTATTTTTAACTTCTCCTCTTTATGGTTTGGTTGGTAATCAGTCCTGGAGTTCCTTCTTTGTATCTCTCCCTGTTTATTCTCCTCTCGCTAAAATCCACAGCCAATTATAGTTCAAAGTTAGGTTAGGCTTTCTCTTTCCGTTTTACTCACATACCTCAATCTTCTTCTTTTTTAAATAAATTCAGCAAGGTCTTAGAGATTTTTTTAATTCTGTCCCATAAACATAATAACTTTAAGTTTTAGTATGGATAGAAAGTCATTTCAGCTCTAGATATTTTATTCCAGCTTCAGGCTTTTTCTTTTAAAAAATTTCTCTTTCGTTTGCATTCGCCATTTCTCCCCCCTCTTTTGGATGTTAGCTTTTCTTAAAAATCTCTTAAATCAGGTAGCATGATTTTTTGGTGTAGGGCTTTAAATTCACCCAGATGGTTGAATGTTGATTTTCAGCTTTTTTCAGTTTGATCCCAAGCCACTTTTATTCTTTGCTTCTGGCTCATCTGTGGCTAAATGCTGCAAGCCCGCAGTACAGCTAGGCAGACCTTTTGATGATTTTTTTTCCAGTCTTGGAGTGGTCACCACCTCTCTCAGGACTGCAGAACATCCTCCATTCTCTGGGGCAACTTAAGCTCGGTTCCAGGCATGGAACCGGACCGGTCTACCTGCTGTCAGGCAGTTTGGCTCGGTTCAGCCGAGGAGCCTCCCATGTTTGCTGCCTCGTCACCGCACTGTCCACCGCTGCCCTAGATACTTATGTATACTATTGTCCACATCAATTACTCTCCCAATGAAAAGTTAGTGTCATTTTGAAGGACATCTACCCATCCCTGTGGCCATGCATATTGTCTCCTTTGGAGTAAGACTAATGATAAGCTGGCCAGTCTATTCATCTGAGGATGAGGATATTGCGTGTTTTAGAGGGCTTTTCATGGAATCAGTAATACAGAGATCATGTGATATGTGGCTCATTCTTCAGATAAATTCTTTTTCAGTCCCATGGACAAAAATACTTTTTGCTGACCATCTGCTGAGATATTGAGAAACATTTCTGAACTGTAAGATGAGTTGTGAAATATGTCCTACTTATAACAAAGAATCCATTGTCATTTGATGTGATCTAAAGTGGCCATAAATGTTATGTTCTGAAGACTAAGTGATATTTGTAGTAAGAAAATGAAGTTACTTGTTTTCACCAAAACCAAATAAAAGTCTGCTGTTGCTACCTTTTCATTTTCTTTGAATAACTCCAAAAACATTTAGCCTTATGTATAACCTATCATGATTCTCCCCAGAAGAGTTCACGCTATTTCACTTTATGTCTTCAGAGAAAGTAACCTTTTAAATTGCTGCTTTTGGTGTTCCATTTTCAACCCTTGATAGATTTCAAGATTGAATGTAGTTTTTTTAAAAAAAGACTTAAGAAAAGGTAAGGTGAAAGTAGAGAAGAAATTATGTTTTACTAAAAAAATAAAAATATTTGGACCATTTGTCGTAGGGCTTTCAAAATCATGCACTTGTTTAAAAAAGCGAATGTTTCTTTGAAAATCTAGTTGCCAAAAGAAATTGTTAAGTAGGAATTAAGCTGGAATTTTTCAACTTTCTCCTGTTAATGGAAGGCAACTCACTAGCTCTTCTATAGAAGATTTTACTAAAAGTCTAGGCAGATAGCTTATTTTAGCTGATTTTTCCCTAGTTAAATGTAGTAACATTCAGTCTGCAATGAAATATGCATGTAATTCTAATAATGATGGAGAAAACTGGGAAATACTGTATCTGTGGAATTCATTTTGTAAAGTACTTTAAAACAAAAGAGCCAATTTTATCAACAGTAACCTCTAAAGTTACAGCTCAAAAGCTGGTCCATCAAAATGTCGTAACTAGATTAGAAAAAGAGCTCCAGTGAGCAGAAGCTAGAATATTAGCATAAATCCTTTAAAAAATAAAATAAAAGAATGGTTGTTCAAAAAGAAGGTCACTCATGAACGTCATCTTTCTGCAGATAACATCAGTGCTTTTGTTTTCATAACCAACTTTAAAACCAGCTGGAACACAGGTTAGAATAGATGGTACACATGATTCTCTGTAACATCTATTTCCAATTTACAGGTTTTGTCCTAAGCAACAGCAAAGGCAGGAGAGAAGAAAGAACCAGGTTGGGAATGTAATGGGCAACAGATTCAAGCTGTGCACTTCTTCACACCAGAGCCCTGGTCTGGATGACCTACAGCTATTTGTGAAAGACAAGTTCTATGCCCAGGCACAGTACATGTATTTTGGCCATTAAGAGATGAATTATTGTTCCTTTCAATTTTGCCTCAATCAGTCTGTATTAAACTGCATACATTATCATTGCAGACATTTTATGAGTCCTAATCCACAGGTTACATCATTAAACCAGAATTAATCTACTATAGTTTCTATTTAGTCATGGAATTTATTGGATGATTTACACTATGTGCTATTCATTTACTTAACATATATAGATAAAATGGTGGGGAGCAAAGAAGAATGTTCATGTTCCTTTGAAGGAAGTTGAAGTGTATGCACATATGTGTATTGGGCGGGGAAGTTAGCCTTTCAGTCTTTGGATGGCATGAAATTCCTGAATTGTTTTCTTATGAACTGATTTCTAATCTAATCTAATCCAATCCAATCCAATCCAATCCAATCCAATCCAATCCAATCCAATCCAATCTAATCTAATCCAATCCAATCCAATCCAATCCAATCCAATCCAATCTAATCTTTCCTTCAAAGATACTAAGAGCAAAAATTTGGGAAATGATAGAACTACATCCTCACATCTTCTAGTACTCTATGGATACTTTTATTGTCTTGAGACAAAAGGCTAACACAGAGTTCTGAATGAATAGTAACTTTATCCATTACTCTCTTAGCAATTTCTAAAAGAAAAAAATTAAATTTAATTGAGTATATCTGATAGATCTATATATAGGTGCGTTTTGGAAATTCAGTTAGAAGGTGATTTAATCAAATTTTGGCTGCAATCAGCTTTGTGAATTAGATTGTCAAACTAGAACTGAGTCACTAGATCAACTGAATTATTGAATCAAATCAGTTGCCTCTGAACTCATCTAGTAATTCAATGGCTTTTCGCACAAGAACAAAAAGCCTTTTTCTCAAAATTAAGTTTACTACCTGAATGTCTGTTAAATATGGAAAGATGTGATTTGTATTTTCAGGATAAGCTTGCCCAGGTGAAGTGTATGATGTGAGTGACAGTTTCCTTGTAATGAATGAAGCAGAAACCTTCACTTTATGAAAAGTTAAAAATTCAATTTCTCCACCACAGCAAGAAATTAGAAAGCCTGAAGTTGTTTACTTTCCAAGGATATATACTGTAGCTGAATGTGAAGAAATATAAATAGGGAATGATGTCTTGGGTCAAAATATTTTTTTAGATAACATAGGGAAGTGTTTTAGACTGAATCTGCTGACTTACCCATCCACTTCAATATTATTGTCAATACTACCCGATGATGATGATGATGATGATGATGATGATGATGATGATGCTTTGTTGCACAGTCAATCAGATGTTAACTGGATTTGGCATATTTATCCACCTATTGAGTCTCTCCCAAGTGCCAGGGTTATACCGATGTTGATGTTTGAAGTATTTTCACAGGATGCAATCTGTTCCTAGTAAAGCCACCTTTTGCAATTTTTTGAGGGTGATTTTGTCATTCTGATGGTATTTAAGTGATGCTCTAGTTATTTTGGGGTTGCATTCAAGGCACCTATTACTATAGGTAATACCTTTGCCATTATCAAATTTATTGTCAAGTATTAGATGCAACAGTTGCCAGGATTTCAGAAAAGGACCTTTTCCAACCTGCCTAATAGAGAACTTTTCAGAGAACTTTTGCACGTAAATCATCTCCTCCTATATCCTTTCTTGATAAAACCTGAAAAAAACATCTTGGACCATCATAACTGGGAACTGATTTTTTCCACATGTTACCTTAACCAAAAGAGTCATTTTGGGATTGTGGTTAAGGCACTGGGCTAGAAACTGAAAAACTATAAGTTCTTGGGTACAAAGGTAGCTTGGCAATCTTGGACCAGTCACTCACTCTCAGCCCAGGAAGAAGGCAATGACAATCCACTTCTGAAATGTTGTCAAGAAAGCTGCAAAGACTATCCAGACATTACTGATTCAAAAGCGTCCACACATCTGCAAACAATTTAATCACTTTGCATATCTTGGTTCTCTTTTTAAATTAAACTGTATGTTGTGTGAAGAAGCACTTTCTTTTATCAGTCCTCAATATCTATCATTTAGACTTAGAGTCATTAGATGATCCCAGCATCCTAGACTGGGATGTATCTATCTGTTCCCTTTTTGGCATGATTTCACCAGGCATGATTTTATAGTTGTCTGTTATAAATTTCCTTATCTATTTTACTCTATGATCAAAACCTCCCAAGCTTGTGGTCTTTTCTGGCTCTCTAATTTTTTTGACCATCTTTTTGAACCATACAGAGAACCTTTCTCCATTCACGGGGGAGTTGAAATTCTACCCACCCATCCTAAATCATCAGAAGAAAACAAGATGAAATTTGCTGTCCTCATTGCCAAACTATCCTAACTTCCTTTTGAGGCAATGACTGGAAAGCCTTGCAAATTTGTTATACCTTGAAGTTTCCCCTTGAATACTTTTGGAATAAATGGAGAAATACTATTTTCACAGGGATACATCTAAAGAAAAAATAGGTTTGTTTCACCCATGATCTGGGAATGAGATGAAGGCAATATCAGGGGAACATGACAGAAGGAAATTACGCTACCAGGGCATGTTTATATTATAGGTACGTTCAGTGGGAATTGTTCTGGCTGAGAATTTTTACAACATATCTAGAATATAGTAGCCCTCTAATGTCCAAAATCTGGTCAAGTATATTTCTCTTTAAGTGGCTCTTCTTCCCACTATCAGTACCTAAGCTTAATTGCAAACCTTGCCTGATGAATAAAAGAACATTTCACTGTTACAGAGCATCGATATTCATGTATACTCAAGTTAGGGTGTACAAATCTTCAACATAAATGTGCAGAAAATGTCTATTAAAAAAAAAGCTTTGCTTTCTTTTTCTTCATAGGAAAAACACTGGCTTTAACATACCTATTGAACAATTAAGAGATATGACCCAAATTAGCTGTGGGAAGCAAAGAAAGGAATTGTGAAATAAAGCATTAAATATAAGATGGTATTCATGTAAAGGCAAAAGGGTATGGAAGTGTTGTTGGTAATGAGAAATGTTTTAGGCAGGCTGACAAAATTTTACAAGTATAAGTACTGTAAATTTGAATGTCAGCACCTCTCCCTCTGTGCAAATTCCTCCATGCTTGTTATCATAACAGAAATGCTTCATGTTTCATTCTGACAAAAGGGAAATTGGTAGTTAATCTTTTGCAGAATCTATTTAATACTTTAAGTGCATTGCTGTAAAGCTTATTTTAACTGCCCTGCCCCAAGTCACACAATTCCAGATTTACATCTTAATTACCAGCATGAGCTGTTCCAATGGAATTAATTCAGACTTTTAAAAAATGAAGAAGAAAAATCAGTAGGCAACAGAAGGACATCACATGGAAATGATGATGGTAGAAAATCAGCTGGAACTACTTTCAGTAGCATATTTAATGCAATTTATTATGAATATCTTCCTATTGGGAAAATGTAAGTTGTGTCTCATAGCTACTAATAGCTGTTCTAGGACAGATCGGGTTATAGCACATATGTTCACAAGACAAAGAAAATTGCGGCATTTTAAAAGTTAAACTATTTGCTATGGAAGAAGCTTCTTGGAGTAGACTCTATCTGATATAATGGGTGATGCAATAACACCATCATGGCTTGTGTCTACAGTGACTTTATGGTTTATAGAAATTGTGGAAAATTGAACTTCACTGTTTCCTTGAAAGTGATAATAAATTATGGCCTTAAAAACCCTAAGGCTTGATACTATATGGTAATTAAATGAAGCCGAACTAAAGAATAATGCTAATATTTTTCAGGATGAGTGGGTGAGAATATATGATGATAACTATTTGAAAGTGCTTCCAAAGCATTCTATAATGTGTAAGGGGAAAATATTGTTAATTGAATGCCCATTTATTTGTGTTAGTGTCAATAATGAGCAAATAATTATGCTGTCTTCCTTCCTATGTGAAACTTAGTGATCCCATTCATAAACCAATCAAACCAAACTCAATTATGCTTAGCTGCAAAGCAGAGTGTTCTTCATCTACCCTTAGAACTATTTTTACAAGTCAAATTATCACTTGGTGCTTTATGGTGATGGATGTCAAAGTATCAATATATAAATACTTATGCAGAATTTGATAATATTTTATTGAAGATGCTGTGAATAATAATGAGACCGCTCATTTTGCTGACTGTTTTGATCCACAATTTACTCTGCCTCAATCATTAATTTCATTAGTGGTCAAATGTTATTTTTTGTTTGTAGTGTTCCTTTGGTTTTTTATACTATTTATATTTTTCTCACTGTATCTATTAGGGAACAGTTTAGCCATGCCTTTTGATCAAAAATCTGCATGGAAGCTTCCCCAAATAGATATATAGAATTCATAAATGCCATATCAGGAAGAAAAAAAACAAAAACAAAATCTAACAACAATAAAAGGAGAGGAAAAAATGAAATCATGAAGAAAAAAGGTAATAAGCATATGAAGTCTTACAATTTCAACATACTTTAGAGATGCTTACGGTAAATTTAGATAAACAAATACAGATAGCCTTTCAGTTTATACAACACAGGTTACAAAAAAACAGTATTACAAGTTAAGAATCAATGATCTTAAGATGGTTGTCTTTTGACATTTTTCTCTCTTAAAATATATTACCTGTTTTAATTTTAAAATGTTTCTATAGACTTTCAAAGCTTTGGCAGGTGTCATTTTACATGACTATATGTAACTGTATAAATATTCTCAGGAGCTCTGCTTGAATTCTTGCACAAGTGAGAGTAGAAAATAGGTTTGTGCTGTATAGACAAACATATTAGAAGAAACTATAATCTACGAGGTCTTCCCTAGCAAACAACAGAATAGAAATTGAATGATTAGATTGAACATTATATGACTAAAGCTTTGCAGTAGCAGAGATGATAGCAGAATAATAATTGAAGAAATGCCAACTCTAAAATGCCTAAGTGTCATTGTAATATACTAACATGTGAGATAAATTAATCTGAGCTATTACATTCTAGTAGAGCAAATTCCAAGGGCAGTGAATCTTCAATTAATTTTCCTATCATGCCCCAGGGGATTCACATGTCCAGTTTAGGAGCATTTATTTAAAAGCACAGGAGGGAAGAGGACATTTTTCCAAGTAATCCAATGATAAACTCAGACCAGAGATAGATATTTACATCTAGAAGTCACTCAAAATTCTACAAGAATCAACAGATTTAAACAAATGTATTCTCAAAGTGACAAAGGAAATATGTTCATCTGTAGAACTTCAAATGTAGGTATTTAGTATGTTATGTAGAATAAAATCTGATTTTGTGATGAGTGACTTTTATGATATGATATCATAGTTATACTAAACATAACTCAATGGGGAATAGTGCTCTAGCAAAAGTCCAGAAAGCTCTCAGAAAATGTCGGAGTGATAAAAGAAAGGCGAGGAATTGGGATCAGGAACTAGGATGCAAGACAGTTTCAAGTCAGGAAACCTTTTTGGTCTAAACTCCCACTTTGATGTAAAGCTGAAAGTTATCTAGTGCTTGAGCAACAGAGAACCTTATAGTTGGGAATCACTGATCTTCAATTATCTGCCTGTTAGAATGTCCATGGAAGCAGGAAATGGCACCAGGAGATAGATAAAGTAATTTACAGACCATTAGTATGTTTCATACTATGATTTGAATAAATATAGTAGAAAATTCCTTAAGATATACAGTATTTCAGAAGTGAAAGCATTGTTTATCTCATTGTTGGGAATGAAACTGTGCTCTTGTTGTGAACTTTTTGCTGGCTCCCATGGAAAGAAGATGATAGACTTTAATCTAATTTAGCAAAACTTTTTTAAAAAAAAATTTCAATGTACATCCTCAATAAGTATTGCAACATACAGTATATGCACAAGTCTTCATGTACTGTGAGTTATGTGAATCAAAAAGAAAGTCTAACATAGAATTGAATAGAGGACAGGAAAATCAGATGTGAAAGGACAGACTTGTATTATTTGTTTTATTCTCGTTGTGTTCAGTGAGCGGCAGCCAGCGAATGACAGCCAGCGAGTGGCAGACAGCGAGTGGCAGCGCGGGAAACCGCGGACCGTGATTGGACAAGCAACGACCCCACGGCAAGCCAATAAGAAGTTGGCACAGAAGCACTCTGTGCAAGGATTGGCTGGCCGCTCTGGTCTGGGACTTTTGAATGGGTTTTTAATGAGGAAGCGCCAAGAGTTTTACTCATCTCAGTTCACGTTCTTGTAAATAAAGGTTGTGTTGTTGTATGCTCGTGTTCTTGTTATTCGTCAACCCACAGTACACAATAATTGTTTGTTGCTAATAATTTCTTTTGATAAATGGGCAGCAATAAAGTTTGTTAGTTTGTTTCATATGTTTGTTTGTTTAATAAACTGCCTGGAGCCATTTATCTGAGATGGGCAGCTATATAAATCAAATAAATAAGAAAACACAAGTGTAAATACATATATATATACTCCCTGATCTAGTTTTACTGAAACTAGAATCAATACTCAATGCATTTTTTAATAAACCTTCACAAATGGTCACTATTGATTGTTTAAATAAAGTTTTCCTTGAGGTCTTGGTTAGTAGTTTTTCACCACACAGCAGAACTGAGCATAAGAGAAATAGAAGAAAAGCTCAAAAATAGAGTTTACTTGGGAAATAGCTGTGTTGAAACTGCAAAACAACAGCTTCAATTTTCTGTACAAGAAAGAGGAAATTATATGTTCACTTGAAACAGTGGAACCAGCCTAGCTCTTGGTATTTACCCCCCCCCACACACACACACATAAATATCAAATTACAATTTCAAAATCCACTTGCTGACAATTACCTAGCATGGACTGTTTTTCTGTGGGTAGTCGTACCAAAATATTCCCCCCTAAAAATCTCATAAATTTATAACACAAAAGGATATAGTTAAATACCTGAGATTATGAAGAATTGGGGAAATAGATCCCAGATTAATAGAGGCATTTTCTTGTTTTAGAGATTATGAAAAATAGATACAGCATTTTAAACATTTGCAACAAATATTCTCAATGGAAACAACTCCAGTTGTATTATTTTTAATATAATTGATAAACACCCCATTGCCAAAGGCTGTTTTGTTTCTGTTGTTTTTTTCTTTTGATAGAAAAAGCATGGTTTTTATCTTGAAGCAAGCTAATGAAAATACATTTTATTTTCAAAACCTTTAGCAAATACAATAAGAAGTCACGGATTTTGTTTCTGATAGAATTGATTTACAATTTTCTATAAACATTTGGGTTAAATGTTTGTGGCATTCCTAGAAATAAGAAGTGTACAAACATTGCAATCAGAATTGGTTTGGGTAAATGAAAACATATTAGTATTACTGTAATGAATAATTTAGAACTCTTTGTAATGAAGAAATATATTTAAAATCAGTCGATGAAATAACACCTCTGTTGACTTGTTGGTTTCTTCATTTGTTTTATGTGTCTTTCTGTCAACTAAGGAAGTTTCTGTACATGCCAGTCCATGAGTAAAAGTGAGGTATACAGCATAAACAACAAAGTCAATTTATACTCAACCAAAAAATACAGAGGGCAAAAAGTGGATCTCTGTAGTTCATCACAGCCCCACAAATTGAATCAACTACAACTTGCATGTATTAGGGAAACAAAGTTGGATTCCAGGTTAGGGCAGTAGTATTTATTTCCATTGTAATTTGTAAAATTGAGGCAGCTATATACAGTAAAAGGTTTTAAAAATACATTTTGAAAAAGTTTATATCAATAGTTCTGTTTTCAATAGGTATTATTTATTGCTATCAAAAATTATTCCAGTTCCTATATGAGTTATTTGAATACACATTAATAGAGATATTAATGAATCAATCCAATCAAAATCATAATTAATTCATAAATTAAAAAGCATCAAATCTCTAAGAACAGACCTCACTATATCAGTGAAGGGAATGGAGAGGGTGGGGCGACAGAGTTACCGGAAACCTCTAGGTCCAAGAGGGATTCAATAAATATATGAAGTAAAGCTGCAGGTGTTTTATAGCTTGTGTTTCAGGTTTATAAAAATGCAGGTGATAATAGCTGAATTAATTGAAAAGTTGCCAGATGTGATCATAAGGAGTTTGGTTTTTATTATGTTCAAGCTGTTTTCTCATACGCTGGGTAAAAGAGCTCATACGGACCACAGTGCATTAACGTGATCCATAACCAAACTATCTGTAAATTATTATTATTCAGAACATACACTGTCTAGCTATATGATTACTGTACTGTGAATATAATAAAGTACACATACCTATGCACATATTGAGAGAGGGTGGGAGAGGGAGGGATTGGGTGGGGAGACTGCTTACGTATATCTTAATAGTTTTCAACCGTGACATAGGTGATGGGATTATTATTTCTCTGCCACACAGTCTAAGGAAATGTGAACACTTCAGAGCTACTAAGCAATTGTGCTATAGTATTCACAATCTTCCATGTACAAAACACCAGCTTCTGTCATTTATACAAGCCGTCCTCAACTTACAACAGTTCATTTAGTGACTGTTTGAAGTTACAATGGCACTGAAAAAAGTGACTTATGACCATCTTTCACATTAAGATCTTTGCAGCATCTCCATGGTCACATCATCAAAATTCAGAGGCTTGGCAACTGATTCGTATTATGATGACTGCAGTATCCCAGGATTATGTGATTACTGTTTGTGACCTGACAAGCAAAGTCAAAGGAAAAACCAGAGTCACTTAACAACCCTATTGCTAACTTAGCAACTGCAGTGATTCATTTAACAACTAGGACAAGAAATGGAGCAAAATTCACTTAATTGTCTCACTTAGAACAGAAATGTGGCCATAAGTTTAAGGATAACCTGTAGTTGGCCTGTATTTTAATTCTGACCTCTCTATATTGTGTGAAAGAAAATCTGCCACAAATTCATTTTAGAACAAAAGAGTGATGCCTCCAGAAAAAGAAGTACTATAATGGTCCATTGTTGACAGCTCAAAAATAAGGAATAAAATGAACATCTGAAAGACACATGGACCAAAAGAAAAATCAGAAGTCTGGTAGCATCTTTTCTGACTTACAAATGCTTTGGTGAGCTGTAGCCCACTTCATCAGAAGCAGAGAGACTGACTCCTTCTAAATTTTTGTCACCATAGACTGAGAATGGCAGTCCTTCCACAATATCTGCATGTACAAAAGTGCGTATTTTGAAAACCACGAACAAAAGAATATCAGAGGAACTGAAATTAAAAACAGCCTCAGAAAAAAATAAATATGGTAGCAAACAAAGGTGTTTCTCTTTTTTAAAAATTACAGAAAATGCTATGGAATAAAATTGTCTGAATGAGTGTGATAGGTGTTCATTTACTTTATTTATTACACATCACAATTCTTGGCTATTAGCAGTAATAAAACATAGGAAATAAATATTCATGATAAAAAAAATTACGCAAACACAAAATCATAAAATCCTCAGCCGTGATATATTCATTATTCCTAGTGATCATGTATCACCGTAAATTCTCCAGTGCTCTAGATGCTGGAAGGAGAAAACCTCCTTCAAAGTGAGAAGCTCCTCTAAAGGACAGCTGTTGCCACTGAAAAGCAGGACCTAAAAAGCCTCCTTTGTGTGCATCTCATGGAAATGGAAGACCAACACCAGTCCCTCCTAACGGTCAGAATTGGCACAGATCAGAATTAGGCCACATCACATGGTCATGTCAATTAAGATTCTCAGTCATTCACACAGAATTGTCTAGAAACTGAGTCATGGCAAATGGACTTCTACTCTTGCTCTTTTCTTGCTTGAATAAGCAGAGAAGCATTTTAAACCAACAAGGAAAAAAAAGTTCAGTTGCCCCAACTCAGCTTCCAGATCACATGAACATATTTCTTCCCCGCCCCCTTCATCTTGTTCTCAGTCCGCAAATGACATAGGTTTTACATCAAATGTAGTTCACTGACAGGAAAATTTATGTTCCTAAGAATAACAGAAGAACAGGATCACTTCCAGTTCTGAAGGCAACAGGACGTGAGAGAGCGAGCTCTGCCTCTCACGCCTGAAACCCGCTTCTCGGGGGGCCCTTAGG
>JANHFO010002093.1:211983-223785 GCA_032468095.1 Pareas carinatus
TTGTTATTTTTAATGTTTTAGCATATTATATGTATGATAGAATCCTTTTTCTGTTATATATTTGTTATATTGAAAATCAAACTTTTGAAAACAAGAATTCCAAGAGCTGATCTGCCAAATGGGTGAGTAGCCTGAAGAAATGGTGATTGAGTGCTATCAAGATGGCCTGAATGATGAGATCTACAGCAGCTGCATCATTCAGGGGGGGCGGGGCATTCTCCGCAACAGTGGTATGCTTTCACGGCCCAAATATGATACTCCTCATCTTAACAAGTTGGTGTCAGGTTTCATTGACAGGTATTACACTATAATCTTCTGTTGACTATGTCACGCGATATAGTGTTTTAATAATTTTTGAAATATGTCACAGAATGCCATGACTGTGTGAATCATAGAACATTTTTAAAGCAAATTGAAGCATTTTTACTGAAATGGGACTTTTCTGCTCTTAGTGTTTTTTTCCCCAGCTGTCACAATTGCAACTTATTCCCTAGCCATCAAGTAAGTGTCAAAACGTGTTTCTTCATTGCAACCATGTTTTGTCTTAGAAAGCAGATATGTTCGCATGTCATATACTTTTGACTAACAGCATTGTTTGTGATAATATGACTCAACATGTCATTGGATTCTATTTAGAGGTAGCTTTCTCTATGCCTTATTTATCCTAATGACTCCAGCACCCCAATACTTGAGGAAGAATTTATGTAAGCTGACCATGTTAAAAGAAAGATGCCATTTTGTCCTCTTCGTTAGACTTAATTACTGCATATGTTTCATAATAAGTTGACTTTATTGGTTGCTTCAAAAATAAAAAAAAACACTAAGAAAACCTGCAAACTCAAATTTTTCAATAAACCTTTAATCATTCTCCTAACGGTAGCAATCACTTTCTGGCTGCATATGTGTGCGTATAGCTATAACAGCCTGAGGCTTCACAATGCTGGTGACAGGTAGCAGAAATGAAAAGAAATGAAGCTGTGGTGTAAAGTAGCAATATTTAAACTCAGCGATTCCATTTTCTGAGAAATATATGACCCTGCAACTTTTTAAAAAAAGTCTTAACAACATCCCTTCTCACATTCCACAGGTAAAATGACTGAGTTAAGGAATGGGTTTGAATGGAGAACAGACAGCACATCATTTGATTTACTGTAATTTTTGACTATTGTGGTTGGATGGCATCGTTTAGATTTTTGAGCACCAATCCATGTGACTTTATAGAACCATATGGTAACATATCACAATATGCATGTTGCCACTTGGTAAGCCATCTGCTAGGGATGCTTGAGAAATGTGATCATTGTGAATTTGGATGTGAACTGGTCTGATTCATATTTTCTGGCCTAATGTGAAAATTGGAATATAATTATCCTTCCGATATCACAGTTCCATGATGCAATTCTTGGCTTAAAAATTATACACCAAAACAGTTGGAAATTACTATTTTAAGATTAAAATACATTTAGAAAAATATTTATGTACATGAGATTTTTCTATTTATTTAGAGTTTTCATATGGTACAAGACAAAAGGAGAAAAAAACAGAAAAACCTAAACGTACAAGAAAAGAAGAAAAAAGAAGCTAAAGTCAGGAAACATATAGTACCGTGTTTCCCCGAAAATAAGACATCCTCTGAAAATATGACCTATCCACATTTTTGCCTCTCGGAGGAATATAAGACATACTTCGGAAAATAAGACCTCCCCAAAAATATTATTTTGGGGGGATGCCTTATTTTCCAGGAAACACGGTAGATCGGCCACCCCCACCCCCAAATAACACCTTCCCCCCTGGGCGGCTCCTTACCTGATTGCGCAGGGTGCAAAGAAATGGGGTGGGCTGAAAACTGCAGCACTCCGAGTACGCACATTTGCAGCCAGCCGGGAGGTTCGGAATCCGCATGTTTGCCGGCTACCCGAAGCACTTCCAAAGCGCTTCTCAGCTGTTTCCCGGGTGTCTGCAAGCACGCAAATTTGGAGGGCTCTAGGTTTCAGCCCACCCCATTTCTCTGCAGAGTGGACTGAAACCTGCACTGCTCGGAATTTGCATGCTTGCAGACAGCCCACAAACAGCTGAGAAGTGCTTTGGAAGCGGTTCGGGTAGCCGGCAAACATGTGGATTCGGAGCCCACCCCATTGCTCTGCACCCTGCTCAATCAGGTAAGGAGCCGCGGGGGGTGTTATTTGGGGGTGGGGGATCTACTATGTTTCCCCCAAAGTAAGGCACCCCCCTTTGGGAGCAAAAAAATATATAAGACAGTGTCTTATTTTCGGGGAAACATGGTATATATATGACTTCCAACCTTTTTTTTCAGCAAATATTTATAATCTGACTCTCTCTCCCTTTATATATGTCTTGTTAAGAAACAAATATACTGCTATGAAGAAAACCCTGAATTTTTATCAAGATTTTTTTTTAAAAAAATGCTAATACTGTGAAAGAAAATAATAGAATTACAAGCCAACATGAGAAGTTACTATGAATGGAAAGAGTTTTCTTGATTATTTGCAAAACATTTTTGTGTGGTGAGAAGATTTTATCATGCCATCTTTTTTCAGAAACATAAAGAATTTACAATCATCTCACCCTTTGGCTAGAGAAGGGGTATCAAACTCAAGGCCCACGGGCCAGATCTGTGGAACTTGTGGCCTCCTTGGATCTGATCTGTGGGACTGCCCTGAAGGTCAACAGGGCACTTCCCTGAAGCAGTGGCAGTGGCTGTAGCAGGATGGCAGTGGGCACAGGGGATGGGGGCAGCCATGAGTAGGGGCCAAACTTGGGGTGGCAGGCGCAGCCACAGGGGGCAGCCACAGGCCCTCAGAGAAATTCAGTTTGACACCCTTGGGCTAGAGGATACTAATTACTAGGTTACAAAATAGTCAAAACATATTTTCTTTTTTCCTCTATTTATAAAATGCTTGTTAGAATATAAGATTTTAAAAAAATCAGTAGCCTTTTTATTTATGATTACAGTACATCATTTTTTAATCTAAATCTGTAGCTTCCCTTTTCATTGAACTTCATAGTCTAATTTTTGTTTTTAAAAAAGCACCATATCCTAGGGAATAATAGAATATATTCATAGGATGAGTATCAGGATATTATATCTATTTCTGAACTGGTAGAATTGTCTACTATTACAGACAATAGTATGTTTGCTTATAATATATAAGTAAATAATATCTTCTATAGATTAAAGGACCTACTTATATAGAATAGCATAAACATGGATTTTGGTGGCACAGTGGTTAGAATGCAGTATTGCAGTCTAATTCTGCCCACTCTCAGGAGTCTGATTCTCACTGACTCAAGGTTGACTCAGCCTTCCATCCTTCCAAGGTCGGTAAAATGAGGATACAGATTGTTGGGGGAAATATGCTGATTCTGTAAACCACTTAGAGAGAGCTGTAAAGCACTGTGAAGTTGTATATAAGTCTTAGTTCTATTGCTATTGTAATATATTGGCCTAATCACTACTGTCCTTCCTGTTAACAGGGAGTTCTCCACATGAAATAGAGATGACTAATTATGATTACTTAGTCTAAATGTTGATTTATTTAAAAGCAGTATATAAGAAACTCAGTTGACCAAAGTTATGATATGTGGAAGAAGTCAATAACTATGGACCCAACAAGTGATGGCCACAGCATACAAATATTGCAATTTGGAATGTAAGAGAAATAAATGGTAAAGAAGATGACTAAACAAAAAAAACCCTGAAGAAACAAATATTTTATGTGCCTATGAAACTAAGAAAAAAAGGAAAGGATATAATAGATGGAGTGGAACTGATAATTACTTACAGGGGAGGGAGCAGGTAGGATTAATTATGAATGAAAGGACTAAAATGTAATGCAGAAATTATGAACTGGAATCGTTTAGATTGTTGTGGATTCACAAGAATGAATTAGTCAGTAGGTTGGTGATAATTGCATGTTCCACTCCAATGAATGGTGATGTATGAGCTTGAAAAGGGGGGAGCAACTTTCTGGTTGAATGAAGTTGGGGGTTGGGGCTGATGTTGGAGAATAATTTGTTAAGTACCATGAATATCCACAAAGGTGGAAATGAGATGAGGGAGTATAGAGAAGCTGATCAACTATCTGAAAATGCAAGCATGAATTAGAATGTTAATTGTTTGGTGATCATCTACTTAAAAGTATCTAAGTACCTACTTAAAAGAAGCATGTTTGATTCAAATTCATAGTTTAAGCATAAGTCTGTTCAGAGATACACATGAGAAATAATGAACATAACTATAAAAGCATCTCATATTATGCTTCATGATGAAAGACTGAGATAATTAGTGACAGATATAAGTGTGATGAGAGGTTCTAAAGGTGAAACAGACCACTTCTAGGTATTGCTAACAGTGACCTTGAAAAACAATGGACATCAAAGAAAAAAGTGAAAGAAACTGGACTGTACAAAAATGAAAGAGAATAGAACTATGAATTCTATCCTGTATGAAAAAGTATTTGATTAATCTGTCAACAGGATGAATAGAAGAAGGAATATGGTAAAAATGTACTGTGTGCAATTATGATAATGGAAATAAAAGAATCTTTGATGCAATAATGAATTGAAAGAAATAGGTATGTAGTAGGATGATTACTGCAAAATCAGAAAGAGAGGTATTGTATAATGCATATGGAATATAGAGTTTATAAAGATAAAAACAGTTATAAAGGATGTGGTCAAGCAAAACTAAGAACTATTAATTGAAAACAAAATATTCCTAGTGTTTTTGATGGATGCATCAATGAATGAATGAATGAATGAATGAATGAATGAATGAATGAATGAATGAATGAATGAATGAATCTAAAGGAGGAGCTTCCACTGCAATGAATGGAATTAAAAATAAAAGTAATGACATGAATAGGAAGTAACTGAAGTGAAAGTATTGTCAAAAAACTAGAACTGAATGCAGCATTTTTGTGCAAGAAAAAACTAGTTTTTCTTAATTGTTTCCAATACGCTTAGAAAAAAAACTAAGCAAGGAAGTCATAAATATTATGGTGGTGAGCCATGGTGACATATTGGTTAGAATGCAATAGTATTGCAGGCTAACTCTACCCACAGCCAGTCCAATCCTGACCAGTTAGTTCAAGGTTGACTCAGCCTTTCATCCTTCCAAGGTCAGTAAAATGAGGACCCAGATTGTTGGGGAAAATATACTGACTCTGTCAACCACTCAGAGAGTGCTCTAAAACACTATGTGGGTATATAAGTGTAAGTCTAAGTGCTATTATAAGAATTGCAAAATTTATATGTGTAATTTGTTTAGTATGACTGAATATATTTGGCAGATAAAGACTGCTGAAAACACCACTTTTATTCCCCTACACAAAAAGGGTAGTAAGAAAGAATACCAAAAATATACAAAGGGATAAATGGCCTGGAATTATGTTTGATGAAATTCTCATAGAAAAACATGTAAAGTGAATAAGCAAAATATAAGAACTGCAATGTGACTTAAACTGAACAGTCCAGATTTTTGCTCTTCTGAGAAATATTGTTTTTGGGGAACTTATGGGGAAATATATACAAGAGTAAATAGGTCTTAATTAGAGGATATTTCATGAGTATGAAGATTGACAGCTGGATGCAATAGGATCTATGCATAATAGAGATAAAACATGTGTGAAAACAAATTAATAGTAAATAATTAAATATTCAAGAAGGTATAAGATAAGGATGGGTGATATCTCCTTAGTTGTTCACTGTATTTATGGATAGATAATTTTAGAGGTGTATATAGTCCTCATTTAGCAAACATAATTGGGACTCAATCATTAAGCAAAGCAGCAACTCAATCATTAATCAAAGCAGTCACTAAGTGAAAAACCATGTGACTGCAATCAGGCTTTATTTCAACTTTCCTTTGCTTTACAGCATTAGAAGAATGTGACCCCAAACTGCTGATTGTGCCCAAACCATGGAGAAGGTATCCAAACTCTGTTAACTTGCTATAAGCACTTTTTAGGGATCCACTGGGGATGGGGGGACGCAGTGCATACTATCTGACTGTAATGGAAAACACATGATTAAAAAAGAGACACTGCAGAGGTCATAAGTGCAGTCTTTGACCACAAAGTTACTTTTTCATCACTGTTGCAACTGAAAATAGTCACTGCCTGAGGCAGTCACTAAATGAGGACTTCCCATAGTTTAGGAATATGAATGATGTGTTTTTTATATATGCAGAAAATACCAAATTGTTGGCTGAGAAACCAAGAGTCTGCTTCTCTCCACTTTCTTATTTAGAAGTGACCATTTTGTATAGCATATCAGCATGAAACATAAAGATCAAATGCAGTAGGAGTGGAATATCTAAGAGATGTGTATGGTGAAACAAAAATAAATAAGATCACGAATGAATCTGTGATGAATGAAAATGAACTGAATACAAAAGTAAGTAAAATATGTGGAGATGGTTTGGTCACATAGAAGCAATTAGATTTGAACGGCAAAACAATGGATGGGTTGAAAGGAAGGGGAAAACCAAAAAAAAGTCATGGTTGGATAGAGTTGACAAGAGAGATGAGGAAGTTTAAAGGCAATTTATGAAACCATATAGGAAGTAACAATAGAAAAAACGGAGTTGTACTGTAATGGTGTAAAACTAGATGTAGCTGTATTTCTCTTTCTTATTTCATAACCTTAATTTGGGGGACTTAATAGTTCTTATTCCTTTTCTGTGTTGTACAATATTTTTATCCCAGAAAGGAACAGAATAGTGGAAATGTATTGTATGTGCATATACATGCATAAAATGTATATGGCATTGAAGTTTCTAACACTAATTAATTTCTGTATTAAATGATTAAACGAGTAATCATTGCATTAGCACAATGACTGAGAAATGTCTCTCTTCTGGTTGACATAACCCCATTTTAAATATACAAATGCTAATAACAACTTACATTCTTGCAAATACTAAAATAATATATACTAATAGCCAAACAAAAACAAATTTAAATTAGGCGACTTTGTTTACTGGCTTCAGCAATCATTTCATTTCACACATTTTAAGTTAAATATACAATAATTCAAAGATGGTGGTGAACATCATGTATCCTCTGTGACTATAGTTGGGCATAAACATAAATATGAATAAATTACACACAAATTGCAAAGCAGGTAAGGTCATATATTCAAAATGTTGTGTTAAAAACATTTGTTAATTATCTTCATTTGAATTTGATTTAATTATAATTTTATTGTAGAAAATTAACAGCTGAATATGACAAGAGGGACATACTCAATCCCATTAAATCAGCTGAAATAATTGTTTACTTTCCCTTACACAAAGATTTTTTGTGATATCCTTACTGTGCCTTATTTTAATATAGTCTTTTCTCAATTTTTTAAAAAGTAAACTATTAAATAAAATCCAAAATAGAGCATTTTAAATGTCAAGCAAGCATGTATGTAAATATTTTCACCCTCTCCTAGAGTTCTGTTGTTGTTTTTTTCCACAGTGATAGGCGCACCCTTCAAAAACAACAGCAAATCCTAATGTTTCTTTGGTCATTTAATTTCCTGAAACACACTGAAACAGGCCAGGAAATTTATATTGGATAACATACAATTTGTGTTTTAGGGAGGAGGGCAGACAGTGGATACATGGGCTGTCAGGGGAAAAAAACATACTGTTGAGAATAAGCAGCTGCTTCACTTAATAACTGCCAAATGGAAGGCTGTGTTGCTCGGAAATATTGCCAATGATAGGCTCAAACCAAAACTACTGAGAGCAAAATTGCTCACAAGTATTGACATATATTCTCATCCAGATTCCAAGTCCATTTCTTCTCTCATCCTCCAGCATTTCGTGAATATGTTCACAAAAGATATGACTTTCCCATTATAAGCTGGGTGCTATGAAATAACCTTAGAAAAACATGATTCACCCATTAGAGATTTCTTCTTTATAATATGAGAGTAACAAATTTTCCATGTTTTATTTATTTATTTATATCTTACCTTTATTCATTTTTTTTTACAAATAATTCAAAGCGATACCTTCCTCCTCCCATTCTCCCCCGCAACTATAACCCTGTGAGATAAGTTGGGCCAAGACAGTGACTCCCTTAACCATTACAATTTTGTTGGAGTTGGGTGGCTATGATCCCTTTGGATAAGTAAATAAATAAAGAGGTAATAATCAACTCAGGGTGCTGTAAAGAATACTGAGGCCATTGATTTATGCGAAGCAATTTGTACAACAACAACAACAACAACAACAACAACAACAACAACAACAACAACAACAACAACAACAACCACAACCACAACCAAATGCACAGCAGCTAAGCTAGCCTAACTCATTTGTCATCTACTGAGATACTTCAAAGTTTTCTTATCTTTCAACCTGAGATAACTAACTATGGACACAATTCTTGAACTTAACTCTTAAATATGAAAAGATGACAGTGAAAATTATTTGACTCAAGGAAGAACCAGTTGCAGATCTCTGCCTTAGCAGAAGGTCTTAATTACCGCATCCTATAGAGATAGGAAATGAAATGTCACCAATTTTATCCATAGAGAATTTAAGCTGTTCTTTAAAAACAGTAGTGGATATTTTTTTGATCTCTGACCTCTTTTTCATTTGCTTTTGCTTTGCGCAGTCCCTGATGGTAATAAAGAATCCAAGAAGCTAATTTTATAAGAGGCAGATACTCATAAAAGAAATGTTATCATAATGCAAAATACTCAAATAGAGCATTTAACAATGTAGCTCACACCCAATTTTAAATGCCCACTTTTTTTTAGGGAGTAATATAAAATTTTAACTAGACTATCATTAATGTATCCCTTGACCTTGAGATAAAAATCCAATATTGCATTGTAAAGGAAACATTCTCAGAATGTTTTATATCCACACATTGAGGTTGAGTCATCGGTTCTTTCCCATGTATTTTCTTCTTTTTAAATTAATAACTAATCTGTTTTAAACTTTCAAAGTTTCCAACCTTCTTGGGCTCAACCATTTGCATTTTTATTCTGATGGTTGAAATTTATATTTTCAAAAATGAGAATCAACAATTGCTGGTGTTTCCTCATCCAAAAGGTACTTACTGCTCAAGATCCAATTACGATCATTACAACGCTTATGCTTATTTAAAACTTTCCATAATCCATCTCAACACTGATTAAATGTATATTCCTAGCTTCCTTTGTTAGTTTTTGTCTTCATCCTTCCTTAACAACTGTCAAAGGGGTGCTGTTGTTGGTGGAGGTTTTTTGAGTGTCAACAAGCACATGGATTGAAATGACCCTGTCAACACTGTATGTTTGGATTTTTAGAAAGACTTTGACAGAGTTCCTCATCAAAGATTTTTGTAAATGAAGAGTTCATGGGATAAGATACTGTGTTCTTTTATGCATTGCTAAGTGATTAAAAAACAGAAAGTAAAACAGGCCATTTTTTCAGTGGAAGTAAGACCCTAATGCTTTTTTTTTTACTTGATCATAGATGAGATTATCTTAGATGTAAGTGATAACTTAGCCAAGCTTATGAATAATAGCAAAGTAGTCAAGGTGATGAAAATCCAAAGTGATTGGCAAGCTGGGAAGAATTCCAGAAGGATCATTCATTGAGTGACTGGTCAATGAATGCCAGGGATGGTTTAATCCAAGCGTCAAATGGTACACATTACAACACACAAAGATACACACAAACATAAACACATATTGTTGTTGTCTTAGCTTTCTGTAACTATCCAGGGGAAAATATCTTGGAATTACATGTTGAATAATGAGCAACAGTTGTGAAAAAAGCAAATGCCATGCTATAGATCACTAGGAAAGGGACTGAAAGAAAATTGCCAACATTGTAATGCCGTTTTATGAATCATGACATGTTTACATCTAGCATAGGATGCACAGCTCTGGTCATATCTTCTACTTATATAAGACAGCAGTCCCTAACCTTTCTAGTTTGTCAGTCTAGCCTGACAAGGGGGGGAAGGGCCGGTGAGTTGCAGGAGCAAGTGCATGCATGTGCACCCCTCCTCTTGCATGAATGGAGCTTTGCACATAAGCGGAGGGTGTTTTTGCTCATGCGCAAAGCACCACTCACACAAGAGGCAGGTTCTCACACTCGTGTATGAAGCTCCTCACGTGCAAGCAGAGCTTTTTGCGCAAGGGCCCTCTGCTTGTGCAAGTGGAGCTTCGCGCACATGTGCTTGCCCTTATTTCCTGTGGCCCAGTTTCAAACAGGCCACGACCTAGTAGAGGGCTTCAGCCTGGGAGTTGGGGACCTCTGATCTAAGGACCATAAGTAAACTGTTCCCTGCAGAATTCTCAGCTTAATTGGGGGTTAGTCAGAAATATTTTGAATAGAGGAAGCTTTGTGCTTTTTCTGTTCAGGAAAGATTGCACTCCTCACCTCTTCCCTTTCAAAGACTTAAGGCACCAGCTTTTCCATTGGTTCCCTGCTAAATCATAAGTAGATCAAGCCCATGAGTTGCCTGCACATGACTTAAAGGGCTAACACCTGAAAGAAAATCTTTTCATGAACCTTTCCATACATTTTCATTTTAAAATTTTATATCTTTTTTTTAAAAAAAAATTACCTTCAAAACAGTTTTGCTTATATAATAACTGGATTCACACAACAAGCTGGAAGATAAAGCTAGATTAACAAAACTATTGCTATATTTGCATAAGTTTAATAATGACAGAATTCTCTTAAGACACTAGAGTAAAAATTACCCAAGCCCATGTTAATTTATTTTATGGCATTTTATTTACTAGTTTTAAATCCTGCCCTTTCATACTGGAGCTCAAAGTGGCATTTCCACCTCCTATTTTTCCCCATCACAACAACCCTTTGAGGTACTCTGAGCCATGAGAGAATTGACCAAAAGTACCCAGTGATCTTCCATGAGTGAGGGTTTCCTCTGTCTCTCTGCTCCTAGTTCAAACATTAACCGCTATCCCACACATTCTCAAATTCAATCGTTTGATTTTTTTCCCTGAACTTATTTCACTGCACTAATTTAATTCCTCCCTCCAAATCCCCAAATCATTTTTTTGTACTCTTGCAAGTGATATATTCAACAAATGCCATTTTTAAGGAAAAGATATCCCTTCTCCACAGGGAAATTGTCAGCTTAACAGTGGGAGTCTATAATTCATTGTTGATGCATATATATATATAGGAATCCAACCTATTATTTCAGAAAGAAAGTAAAAAATATATATTTTGTTTAAAATAAATGTTACTTTAAATTTATTCTTAAGTTCCAGGAACTAACACTTAGGATGTTGTTAAATCTAAATTATGCATTTGGGGGATTACAATACATGTAATGTTCTATTAAACTTTCATGCAATTAGAGGGCTACTATAATGAAAAACAGCTTTTCTCCCTCTTTGTTCTGAGAGTAGATATTACATTAAATTATATCTAAGTATACATAATTTGCTTAGTTAAAACTGATTCCATGGCATACAATAGCTTTTCTGTATCACAATATTTGAGAAAATCATATATAAAAAAACTTTGAACAGACCTATTGACTCTCTTTATCAACTTTGTATCAATTATATAGAAAGATGGAGCTATAAAATACAAAGTATGATATTTTGTATACTCAATGACAATTTAAGATCTATTTTTTCCAGTGAGTCTTCTTTATGTATGACTAGCTATTGGTACCCGTGCTATGCTACGTGTTTAGTATAGTTAGCTATGATAATAAGTTATTTAAGATAGATGTTTGACTGATTTGTAATATCAAGTGGTAGAAAAAGTTGCCTCATGTAATGTGTGAAGATACTGGAATT